>PYAF01004435.1:42560-55337 GCA_007407185.1 Glycine tomentella
GATGCATGTATAGTGATATGCTGAGTTGCTTGGCTGTGTTTTGACATGCAAGAGCCTTGGTTTGTGGCTTTGATGGCCTTGGGAGGCTATTGGAACGGTGTTTGTGTGTGAAAGAACCGTTCAAGCCATGTGTGAGCCATTGAGCCTTGGGCTTAAGTAGAGCTTTGAGCTCTTGATGTTGGCTTGCATTGAGTCTTGTAATGACTCACGTGCTGTGTGGGCATGAGGTAGACCACCGAGGGTCTATGATATGGCTTTGAGTGTTGAGCCTTGATGAACCTTAGGTTAGACGACCTTGTGGTTTTGGAAAGGATTGTGATTCCTTTCATTGAAGCGGTTGAGAACCGTGTTATGCTTGTATGCCTTGTATGGTTGTGTGGATGTTTGATACATGTTTGTATGCCTTGTTTAGGGCGTGACACTGTGGGTGTCAGTGGCGTAGGCCACGGAGCAAGGGAAGAACCGAAGAGCTCGGCTTTGCCAGGTAAGTTCTTGGTCCCTTGCGGGTGTTTCCCACTTGCTTGTGCTCCACCGTACTCCGAGGGAGTAGTGGTTACATTCATGATACATGCATTATTGGTTGTTGCATACTCATGATGATATATGCTTGTATCTGTGCTTGAGACATGTATGAAGCCTATTATTAGATCATCTGGCCAGTTAGATATATATGGACCTCCCTAGGAGTAGAGTGCACCTCCTAGTTTGGTTTGCTCATGGTTGATTGGATCCCGGGGTGATGATGATCCCCTTAGACCAAGAGATAGGTGTGTCTCGTCGCGGTTGATTGCCTATTCTCGGAGGTACCATATACGTGCGTCCATGCGTAAGGGGTAGCTCCCGATGGGATGGTACGGGTGTGAATTTCGATTTCACATTGAGGTCGGCGTTGACTCGGTCCGCCGTACATAGAGCTAGATAGCTTGCTTGTATTGTTATGAGGGTGGGGAGGCCGATTTGTTGTGATACCCTGATGACTTGTGTAATAGTGAGTGAGCCAGGGTGGAGGAGATGCCTCCAAGGACCCTGAGCTTACTGAGATGTTTATCTCACTCCGTGTGGGGCTTATGTTATTTCAGGTGATGCTTCTAGTAGAGAGGAGCGGTCTCAGGTCAGGAGGCCCCAGTAGAGACGGTACCTGCTTGGCTCTGAGGCAACAGTGGAGAGCTTGGAGCTCGGCTCAGCTTTTGATGTTTTGTACCCCTGTAGAGGGAAGACATGTGTGTGCACATGTAGTCTTTGTTTTATACACGTTATGTATGTATGCCCTCGTGTGAGGAAGGGTCCTTGGGATCAGAAGCACTCGGATGCTTATTCTTTTGTATAGACACTACGAGTGTCAGATGATGTTTTGTACATAACCAGTTCTGTTATGTAATTATGTTCCTCCTGTTTATATCTTTGAGATATTTGTGTTATTTGCCTATGGTTTTGTTTATGTTATCTGGATTAGCAGGGACTTGTCTTATGCTTTGTGATGAGATGCTTTGATATTCCATACATAATGTAATCAAGAAATATGGTTTTGATTTATGCTTCCGCAAAGGTTTTTAATTATTGTGATTAAGCGCTAATCTGATATAATTATAATGATAATACGCCGGGTGCACACGTGGTGTTACATCTTGGCTTCAGTGTTGAATGGTCGGAGATTGAGAACAATATGAGGATCAACAAAGCCTATGATCCATGACATGACTTGGGTCATTGACTTCATACTCAACATATTCGTTTGGCTGGTTTTCTTTGTTAGGAGCAGAATTGGTGTCGTCAACATGACCCCAAAGGTTCTTACTTTTGACAAATATATGGAACTGGAATGCCTAGGCAGAATGGTTCTTGCCATTAAGGCGAATGAATAAGACATCATACTTGTCACTAGACATAAGGCTAAGGAAAAAAAACAATCACAAGAGAGAAATCACAAAAGGAACAAGGATCAATAACTGGATAGTCTTGCAAAACCAAGAGGCTAGGAATTTTGCACAAAACTATGATAGGATCACAACCTAGATTGATACCATATTAAACTAAGAAAGTTGCAAATGAAAACTGTGTGTTCTCCTGGGGAGAATTCTGTTGCATCAAACAATGCTCATTCCATTTGATTTCTACATTTGTGCATTAAATAGCCATTATGCAATAAATTATATCCTACATCTGGGATAACTAATTAAGGAGATAATTGTTGTTGTATAATCATGTAAGATCTGTTGTTTTGAATGGCCAACAAATTTGTGCCAATAATAACAAATATTCAACAATTTGTGCTAATTAATAACTAATATTCTACTAATCAATTCCATTGACAGGAAGAAATGCTAGAGTCTTCTCAGCATGGCATTCTTCTAAGTTCAGTTGGGATCAGCTAGTTTTCCTAACTTGTTTGAGTTTTCTGCTCCTTGTCTTTTTAGGGGGTGTCTTTGTTAGATCTTCAGAGAGATTGGCATGCTTTGTTGCATGTTTCTTGATCTTTTTTCCTATTTATTTTTGGTTGTGATGATCGTTAGTTCTTGAGGATTTATAATCCTCTTATATCTTTCTTTGCTTATAATATCTATGCATATAACCAAATACATCAGAGAAAAGTTGCAATATATACTTCCTCCTCATTTCTTATGCAATATTTAGAAATAAAAATGATCCATTTACTTGGTTCTGCTTTCTGCGTAGAGACATTATAAACTTAATGAATCTGCCAATTTCTTGTGCAGTCATATTCCCTTGCATCTAATATCTTGTTGTGAAACATAATATGGTTGTGCATAAGTCTCCATCCCCCTGCCGCAAAAAAAAAGGGACAAAATCATTAGTTTTGGACTATAGTTGTTGCAAAACAATGCATTCTTTTTTCATATTTTTTTATCAACAAATGTTAATGATTAGTTTTGTTAGTAGGAGGAATCGAACCCGTGAGCTTTCCTTCTTTCTTAACCACCCAACCAATCTTATATCTCCCATTCTTTTTTCATATTGGTTTTGAAATATTTGATTTTTCATATTGTAGGTTACTAGATAATTTATCTGTGAAACAGATCAGTGCAAGCCTCAGATTATGCCCCGCCACTGGTTTATGGATCTTTTCATAATGAGAGGTTTTGATTTAAGGGGCTTGTCTTAGGAATTTGGTAACTATTGGATGCATGGTAATTGGAGATGCCACTGAATCCTCTGATGACAAGCACTTTTTGTTGGGTTGTTGTCACATTATTTTCTCTTGGGCATCTATGGCCACTAAGATTTAGGAAAAAAGTATGTGGTGGTAGGGTGCACCTTAAAATTGTGACCTTATTGGTGTGGTGACTTGAACAACAGAATTGAGTACAGATTATCAAGTTTATAGTGGTAATGGTAGATGATCATGGCTTAAACTTTAAGAATATGAATTATATGATTAGTCTGAAAAGTTATTCTTTAAATTCACATTTATGTGCACTACATATCAATTTTTAGGTTGGGCCAATTGTTTTTTTCTCCCTCATTCAGCAATATTTGAGGTCTACTAAACATTATGTTAGAGTTTTAAATGCACAATCTTAAACTGAAATCAACAGAAGCAAAAATTAAAAGCGAAAAGAAAACCACGAGTATTTTACTTGGTTCAGTAACTAGGAGAAACTCCTTGTTACCTACATCCAAGGGAAAAGAACCTACATTCCATTTATTAGCACTAAAGTTACAAGAGAATATTACAACAACATTCCTCAAGAATTCACAGTCAACATTTCAACAAGATCAAAGGCCTCGGTATCACAGATAAACAAGAAAAGAAGGATTACAGAGAACAAGAGTTGACCACTCTTAACCACAATCAAACCTGACAACATTACTCAACCTTCATCTTCTTCAGAACACAAATATAGACCAAACTCCAAAGAGATGATCTCCATCTGCAATACAACCCAAAATAGAAACAAGAAGAAATAACATAACACATAAATCTATTCTATCATCATTGTATCTCGTTCAGCAACGACAGCTCAAGATTTCAAGCAAAGGTATGAAACCCTAGCAGAGCTAGGTTAACACAAAGAGAATAAAGAAGCTTATATAGAACACAAGCAAGAAATGAATGGACAAGAAAATGAAAAGGCACACAACATATTCCATTTTACTTCAGTGCAGAAGTGCTATATATATGCCAAGTAAATATAGTTATATCCACTGTTTCACTAAAGTGCAAACTGAAAAAAAGGCTTTTTGGGTTTCACAGGCACAACAAACTCCACTAAGCACAAGAAGAAACATAGCACAAGTAGAAGAAAACAGGGACTACAAGTTCAATGCCAAAATAGGGGACACAAAGACACAAAAAGAACATAGGACAAACATATAAAGATAAGAGACAAACAAAACCTACAAAAAACAAGAAATTGCATTAGTATTTCTAATCCAACCTTAAAGAGACAAAATTAAAACAAATAAAAGAGGCAAAAAGAAGAAACCACTATTGTTGAACTTTTAACAATTTCAAGGCATCCTTGAATTTGTTAATAGGTACAACTTTAGTCAAAATATCTGCTGGATTGCACACAGTGGATATTTTCTCCACCTTCACCTTATCACCTACAATAATGTCTCTAATAAAATGTAGTCTGGCATTAATTTGTTTAGTTCTTTCATGATAAGCACCATTCTTGGATAAATGAATGGCACTTTGAGAATCACACATGATTTGTCTTCATTTTAATCACCACGTACAGATTTCAAACGAAAATGAGCAGCTAGTAGTAAACTAACAGATTTACAGAGACGCATAGAAAAAAGTTTAACAACCTTCTTAACATACACAAGTTGAGATAAAGATAAGGTTCTTTCTTTTCTATTTCTTACTATATCCATGCCTAAGATTCTCTAAGTAGGACCAATGATGTTCATATCAAATTCTTTCAGCAACATCTCTTTTATTTTGTTAATGCATTCAATATCATGAGAAGTTATTAGCATATCATCCACATGGATTAACAGATAGATATATTTAGTTTAATTATCTTTCTTATAACAGACACAATGATCATACTTACACCTTATAAATCCATGTGACAGAACAAAGTCATCAAACCTTTTGTACCACTCACTGGGTGCCTGTTTTAATCCATACAGGGACCTTTTTCAGCAGATAAACCTTGTTCTTAGAACCTTTCTATATGAAGCCTTCTGGCTGCTCCATATAGATTTGTTCATCTAAACTACCATGCAAAAAAGCAGTTGTCACATCAATTTGCTCTAATTCTAAATCAAGAATAGCAACAGTAAACAAAATAAGCCTAATTGAGGTATATTTAACAACAGGAGAGAAAATTTCATTATAATATACTCCTTCTACCTGTGAGTAGCCTTTGGCTACTAACCTGACCTTATACCTGCCATTCTCCAATCCTGGGGCTTCAGGCTTCAACTTGAAGAGGCACTTGCATCCAATGATCCTTTTGTCCTTGGGTCTGTCCACTAGAACTTAAGTCAGATTCTTCTTTAATGAGGAGATCTCTTCCTCCATTGCTCTCAGCCATCTCTCTTGAGATTTCATGTTCATTGCCTCTTTGTATGTTGTTGGTTCTTCTTGTTCAACCATCTCTGCAACCTGCAAGGCAAAAGCAACAATGTCAGCATGAGCAAATATGCTAGAAGGCTTAATAATCCTCCTAGCTCTATCTCTAGTCAGAAGATAATCATTGAGGTTGAAGTCCTCTTGATTTTCTTCATTTGTTTGTTGATCATTTGCAAGCTAATTAAGTGTATTCTCTTGAAGATCTTCAGTTTCATCATGATTCCGAACAAGTTAAGAATCATCAATACCAGTGGTCTTCTTCACCTCCAATTGGACATTTACAGGTTCTTGAACCTGTCTAATACCCTGCACAATATCTTTATAAAATGTCAGTTCATCAAGTACAACATCTCTACTGACAATACATTTATTTTCATATATTAACCAAAGCTTATACCCATTTGTCCCTGTAGGATAACCTACAAAGATAGATTTAAGAGCCCTAGGGGTTAACTTATCCTATTTAGTGTGAACATAAGCTAAACAGCCAAAGGGTTTCAGATAACTCAGGTTAGGAGGCTTACCATACCACATTTCCATGGGAGTTTTGAAATTAATGACAGATGAAGGTGACCTGTTTATAACATGACAAGCAGTAGAAATAACTTTTGCCCAAAAAGATTTTCTAAGACCAGAATCAGATAACATGCATCTAACTTTATTTAAAATAGTTCTATTCATTCTTTCAACAATGCCATTTTGCTGAGGTGTTTCAGCACAAGTTCTATATCTTAAAATACCAAATTGTTTGCAGAAATCATTAAAGAGATTATTACAAAACTCCAAGCCGTTATCAGTTCTTAATGTTTTAACCTTCTTTCAGTTTCAGTTTCCACTTGGACTTTCCAGGCTTTAAAACAATCAAATGCTTGATCCTTTTGTTTTAAAAAATAAGTCCACACACGTCTAGAATGAGAATCTATCATAGAAAGAAAATAATGACAGCTAGAAAGAGAACTATGAATGTTTGGCGAACCCACAAATAAGAGTGTATATAATCCAAGATATTTTTAGTTTCATTCTTTCCTATTTGAAACTTTAATCTGTGAGATTTTCCCAAAACACAAGTTTCACAGAAATCAATAGGAGTAAATGATTTAAAACCTAAAATACCTTGTTATATAACTCATGTAATCCTTGATTAGTAATGTGGCCTAGTCTTTTATGCTAGAGAGAAGACTCATGTAAATTATCATCTAAATCTATAGAAAATAAAAACCATTATCTAACATCCCTTTCATAAGAACTATGGATCCTTTAACCACTTCTAGAGTCATATGATAGGTACCTGAATCAATCACCCACTCCCTTTCACATGAAGCATTAGACACAACTAGAACCTTATTATCCTTGAAACCACTAGTCAAATTAGCATAATCTGTCCTATTCCTATTATTTTGACCTTTTCCTTTTTCTGGACAATTCTTCCTAATGTGTCCTTCCTTATGACACAACCAACAAGTCACCTTTCCCTTTACAGGTGGCTTATTCTTATTCTCAGTATTATTCTTTCCTTTTTCTTTTCCTTGAAACTAACTCTTTTTTGCTAAACTTCTTTTTAACAATCAGTCCCTCTGCAATAACCTTCTTATTCATAACCATTTCTAGTTCTTTAGACTTTAAGGCTCTTATTACATCTTCTAATGACAAAGACTCTCTTCCATACTTAATAGCAAATTTCACATCCTTGTAGGAATCAAGCAAAGCATTTAGAAGTATAATAGATTGGTTTTCATCAGTAATCTTTTCATCAATGTTAGCAAGACTAATAGTTATTCTCTTAAACTCATCTAAACTATCATCTAAAGATTTACCAAATACCATTTTGAAACCAAACAATTTTTATTTTAGATATATTTTGTTTGAAAGAGATTTAGTCATGTACATAGATTCCAATTTTAACCAGATACCAACAGTAGTAGTTTCATCATTAACTTGTCTAAGAACATTATCACTCAAATGCATAATTAATAGACTAAAGGAAGTTTCAAGAATATCATTTTTATCAGTTTCAGATAAAGATGACAGTAAATCTTTCTCACCACCAAGTGCTTTAGAGCACTTTTGATGTACCAGAACAACTCTCATCTTCTTGCGCCACATGTTGAAGTCTCATTTCCCATCAAACCTCTCCACCTTCACTCTGGTTGATCCCATTCTTGAGTGATCGAGGGTCTGAGGTAGACCTAAACACTAAAGCCTGCAACGAACAAAGAAAATAGGAAAACAAGAACTAGCCAAAGCTCTTGATACCACTTGTTAGAGTTTTAAACGCACAATCTTAAACTGAAATCAGCGGAAGCAGAAATTAAAAGTGAAAAAAAACACACACACACGAGTTTTACTTGGTTCAGTAACTAGGAGAAGCTCCTTTTTACCTACATCCAATGACAAAGAACCTGCAGTCCTTTATTAGCACTAAAGTTACAAGAAAATATTATAACAACATTCCTCAAGAATTCACAGTCAACCTTTCTACAAGAACAAAGGTCTCAGTATCACAGATAAACAAAAAAAGAAGGATTACAGAGAACAAGAGTTAACCACAATCAAAACCTGACAACATTACTCAACCTTCATCTTCTTCAGAACACGAAAATAGACCAAACTCCTAAGAGATGATCTCCGTCTGCAATACAACCCAAAACAAAAACAAAAAAAGAAAAGAAAAGAACACAGGAATCTACTCTATCATCATTGTATCTTGCTCAGCAACCACGACTCAAGATTTCAAGCAAAGATATGAAACCCTAGCAGAACCATAGTTTTAAAAACCGAACCGGTGATTGACCCGGTCAAGGCACTGGGCCACTGGGTCAGTGGTCGAACCGGTGGGTCACTAGTTGACCCGCATGACCCGGTATATAATAAAAAAATTTAAAATTTTTATGACATAAGTTAAATAAGTTTAAGTTTAAGAAATAAAATCATCAATACAAAATTATATAGAATATTAATTATCACCTAATAACTCATTTTTAGTTAAAGGAAACTATAATAACATTATTATCTTATCTCTATATCATACACATATTTGTACTTAATTTACTTTTATTTTATATTAAAATTATTAACAATTTATAAATATTTTGGAAACAGATTTTATGTGTCGAAAAAAAAAAACAAAACCACTCCTACATACATCATTTATCATAATAAAATACAAAGCTTAAAAAAATAATCACTTAATTTATAATTTAAACTTTTTGTTCAAACAAAAGAAAAAAAAAACAGTAAGAAAAAGTTTGATTACAATTTAAAATAAAACACACCCCCTAACCCCCCACTCCTCGATCTGCAAACCCCACCGCCCAAAAACATCAAATCCTCACATCAACCCATTTTCCAACAAAGTGTGACAGCCACACACACACCCCTCCCCAAAAAACAATCTTCATCCAGTCCCCCCGTATACCATCCCCCCACCCCACCCCCAAAGGCCTTCCCCTTCACGGCGACAAACCCACCTCCTCGCCCCCAAATCGATACATTACAACAACAGCATCAGCCCCTCCGACCCCAAAAAAAATCTTCATTACCCCCTCCCCCGCACATGTAGAAATCCATTTGGGTGACGTTGGCGGCGGAGAGTGCGGAGAAACGGAAACAATGCAAAGAAGTTTTTTTTCTTTTCTTAAAGTGGAGGCCCAGTCCGATTCACTGGTTCAGTGGTTGGACCATGGACCGGCCGGGTTGCACTGGGTTAAAAACATGGTCGATCTACTACCAGACTCGACCCAGTCCAGTCACTGGGTCACGGTTCGACCGATCCGACCGGTCGGATCGATCCGGTTTTTAAAACAATGAGCAGAACTAGGTTACAACAACGAGAATAAAGAAGCTTATAGAGAACTCAAGCAAGTAATGAACGGACAAAAAAATGAAAAGGCACACAACACATTCCATTTTCCGTCGGTGAATAAGTTATATATATGCAAGGAAATATAGTTATACGCACCGTTTCACTAAAGTGGAAACTGAAACAAAAGGCTTCTTGGACTTCAGAGGTCCAACACATTAGATTAGTATATTTGCTTTGTCAAGTTACTGTCACTGAATACTCATTATCTATTATGACAAGGACCGGTGACATTATGGATACAATGTCATCAATGACAATAAACTTATGCCTAAAGACATACTGTGAGCTTTGGTTGTAGTTATTCCTTTTATTTTGTCATAATGCAATGTCTTTTTCATCTTTTTTTATTATTTATAAAAAATTAAAGTTGCTGCTGTTTAAACAGTATGCATCATTTTTCATTTTCAATTTGCTAGTTTCTTCTTACTTTCTATTTGTGATGATGATACCTGGGTGTCCGTATTCCCTATCAAACACTACGCATTCTGATTTTAAAGATTTTTATCTGCAGCTTAAAGTAGCAGCACTCACATGCTTATAAATTAAACTGTAAGTTAAACACAAGTAGCGTAATGCTAGGGTGGAGAACGATTAGCGTAATTTATTATAACCTCTGATTTAAACATAAAAGATCTCTTTGATGAAGATTTTTTGATACTTTTACTCTTTTCTACAGTGGGTAGTAGTTAGCTAATTAAATTAAGTTACTAACAAGTTCAGTGTCATTTAATCTCTTTTGCACTTCGATAGATGAAGCAACTAATATGGAAATGCAAAGCGTAATGTTTAAACTTTATATGATAAAAGTAATTGAACCAAAAATGTTAAAACTAATATTCTTAATTTTATAAATGTTGTTACCGTATATTATGGCTATTGAAGTTGTCTTGTGCTCTTAATAGAGTACATAAAGGCTTTTAGACTACAAGAGTAAGATCAGAAGTTTAATTTTTAATAGGGTTTTGTTGGCAATTGTAAAAATGATTTTTTTTTTCAAACTCGAGCAACTTTAAAATGAAACTTTGTAAACTATTGTAAAGTCAAATTTTAAAATTATAATTATCAATAACTAATATGTTAGATAACCTCAGTTAATGGAAACACACATGATGTTACAACTAGAATTAAGATCAGACAGCATTTTATAATAATTATTCCGTTGATAACCTCAATTCTTTAACTACACAATCCCTAAGAGTTAATCATTAGGGGTTATTTATTATGGGAGGATTTGTATAATATGTTTGAAGTTTTAATATCAGTATATATACCAAAACAAACAATCATTGAGGGGTTATTTATTATTTAGTCTTTTATTTTTTGTTACAAGTGAAAATTGTCTTCCTTAATATATATATTTTTATTATTTCTGTCTCTATCATTTAACCCATATTTTCTTCATTGGTTTCCTTAATACTTTTGCATTTTGTGCTGCCGAAACATCACAACTGGAGAATATCTAATTTGATTGGTGAATTGAATACTTAGAAAATAAAAAAGACAGTTTTAAACATTTTTTAAAAAAAATCCTTTGTACGAACATGTTTTGTATTGACAAGTATCTTTTTAATATAAAAAGAGTTTTAGACTGTAAACGAATTAAAGTTATATAATAAATTGAGGAAAATAAAGAAAAGACTGAGGTAGCCAAAGAGGTCTAACTTATTAGTTGAATAAAGTGTGTGAGTTGTTATAAACTCTATCGTAATTATCTTTAATTCATACAAAAAAATAAGGTAAAAATTCGTTAGTTTATTCTTAATTATTATTACTTAAGAGTTAATATGCGTTTGAAAATTTGTTAGAATGACATTGAGCGAAAATTTTACACTTTTGAATACATAAATGAAGAAATAAGTGAGTGTTGGATTGAATTGAATATGGGTTCAGTTGGATGAAATGAAACTAAAACATACATAATTAATTAATTGTGCAAAACCTGCTATTTGTTACCAAGGAGTTATGACACAAAATGCAAGAGAGAAAAAAAAAACTCATAAGTTTTTAAAGAAAAATAGAAAATAAGTACAAATTGGATTCACCTACAGATTATAAATATTGCTAGGTATCTAAAAATAATCATTTTTATAGCCATAACTTATTCATAATGCTAAACATTTTCTTTATCTAAAAATAACAAGTTATTTATTTTAAATTCCATTAAACATCCGAAGCGATTAGTGTAGAATTATTCTATTTTAATCAATAGTCTCTAATTTAAGTTCTGAATTTATAATTATATTAAATATTTAAAGGAAAAAATTATTATTTATAATGATTCTTCGACTTTTTTTTTTAAAGCAAAAAGGGGATACTAGGAAAAGTAGGAAAAAGCATCCCAACGAGATTGAGACTCCACCAAACCAAACAACTTCCCTCTAATTTCATTGATCATAAAGGAAAAAGAGATGAACAAAAAGGCATGAGGCGACATAAAACCAAACTCATAAAAAGCAGAGGTTATCTAATCCTAAAGTTAGGAAGAGCTATCCTATTTCTATAGAACTCTAAACTAATAGAGGGAGGTATAGTATCCCGCCCCAAAAAATCATGAAGAGAGAGACCAAGAGAGGCAATTTTATCGACACAATAATTGTCTTCTCTATAAGAGCATCTCCAACGCTGGTTTCTTAGAGGGTTGCTTAAGCTAAGAAATCGTTCCTTATCATTTTTCAGCATTGGAGGAGAATGACGTGGCGGAACCCAAATTTTTATCACAGGATCCGCTCCTTATATAAGCAACCGGTTGCTTGTTAATAAAAAACAATTTTTTTGGCTCAAAATCGTTATGTTGGTTACCCTCAACAGAATATCACAAGCCACAGCAAGAGATTCAACATTTTTGGGAAGAAGATGAACAGTGCCACAAAAAAAAAATTAAAGCTTACCCTTACCTTACCCGCGACGGAGCACAGCCACAGGAGGGGGGAAAACGTTTGCCTCAGTCGATTGGTGCCGCCTCCACCAGAACAGCCGCTGGCGCAAGCGAGGTGCATGCCGGAGAAGTGAAGAAAGATGGAGAAGGGAGAGAGCTGAGATGGAAAAGGGAGAAGTGAGATGGAGAAGGAAAAGAGCTGAGGGGGTGAGGGGGTGAGAAAGATGAGGCGGTGAGGCGGTGAGAGACATGAGGGGGCGAGAGGGACAGAGAGACGCACGAGTGAGGGGCCGACAGAGAAGAGGGGGCGAGAGGGAGAGTGAAAGGCACGGGTGAGGGACCGAGAGAGGTGAGGGGCCGAGAGAGGTGAGTGGCCGAGAGAGATGAGTGGCCGAGAGAGGGAGAGGTCGGTGAGAAGGTGAGGGGCCGAGAGAGAGATGAAGCGTGAGAGGGATATAAAAATGTGAAGCTTCTGGAATTTTTTGTGTGTGT
>PYAF01004435.1:55437-76719 GCA_007407185.1 Glycine tomentella
CATGAAGGATACATCCAACATGTCCGATAAACAACGCGAAGACCACGAAAAATATTGTGACCATATTAGGAAGAAATTATTTGGTTAAAATTTAGTCCCTATGTATTTTTAGATGTTATTCAGTTACTTTGTATGCAATTATTAACAATGTAGGTCCTTGTTGTATGTTTTTTATTGGAAAATTTATTTTATGAAACTAACCGTTGGAAACTAGCCGTTACAAAGTAGCCATTACAAATTAGCCGTTGGAAACTAGCCGTTAGAAAGTAGTCGTTGGAAACTAGCCGTTTGAAACTAGCCGTTATAAAGTAGCCGTTGGAAACTAGCCGTTAGAAAGTAACCGTTGGAAATGAAGCTATATAAATGTCTAATGTTTCATCATTTTCACATGTTCTCATTCAAATTACGCAACATTTCCCAGTCATTTCAAACACTTCAGATACCATATAATGGATTCAAACATCGATTTAGATGAAGCTTTAGATCAAATGATAAATGAGGAATTGGAAGACAACACCGATGCAGACCTCATTAGGATGATACTTCAGAGCCAACAACAACTACATGCCAACACCGTCAGGCGTATGCCAAGAAGAGTGGTTCATCGAAATCGTGAAGAAGGTCACGATCGATTGTTCAATGACTACTTCTCAGCAAATCCTGTGTACACAGAGAATCAGTTCCGACGAAGATTTCGTATGCGAAGGCATGTGTTTCTTCGTATTGTAGATGGGCTCAGCAATCATGATCAATACTTTCAAGCGAGGTTCGATGCACTAGGTCGAAGAGGACTATCTCCATTACAAAAGTGCACAGCTGCACTTCGTATTTTGGCTTATGGCTCACCTGCTGACAGCGTGGACGAATATGTTCGAATTGGTGAAACAATCGCGGTGGAATGCTTGGAGCAATTTGTATCAGGCATCTGTACCATATTTGGGAATCAGTACTTGCGGAGACCAACTAACGAAGACACGGAACGACTACTACAACTAGGAGCAGCACGCGGATTCCCAGGTATGTTAGGTTCTATTGATTGTATGCACTGGGAATGGAAAAATTGTCCTGTTGCATGGAAAGGTCAATTTTGTCGAGGTGATCATCGCAACCCAACAATCATTCTTGAAGCTGTTGCATCACAAGACTTGTGGATTTGGCATGCATTTTTTGGTATCGCGGGTTCTAATAATGACATTACTGTGTTAAATGGATCTAATGTGTTTGATGAAGTTTTGTCGGCACGTGCTCCCGCAGTGCAATACACAGTAAATAGAACCCAATATAATATGTGATACTATTTAGCCGATGGTATTTATCCAGACTTTGCTACATTTGTGAAGACCATCTCAATGCCACAAGGAGAAAAGCGAAAATTATTTGCTCAACGGCAAGAATCGGCAAGAAAAGATGTAGAACGAGCGTTCGGAGTGCTCCAATCTCGATTCACAATTATACGTGGTCCGTCACGTTTTTGGGATATTGGTAAAATGAAGAATATCATCTATGCATGTATCATATTGCATAACATGATTGTCGAGGACGAACGTGACACATATCAAAGTAATATTGATTACGATAATGTAGGCAACAACACGTCAACATTCGAAGTATCTTCAGGTGCTCACCCTAGTATTAGATCAACATACCTTCAAAGGAGAGCAGAGGTTCACGACAAACAAAAACACCGACAACTCCAAGCAGATTTAGTTGAGCACATTTGGGAATGTTTCGGAAATGAAAATAACAATAACTAAATTGATGTAATTTTTTTTTAGGTCTAGGTTTTTTATTTATTTCGATGTTGTAGTGTTTAATTATTTATTATTATGTAAAATTTTATTTTATATTGTTACGCATTTTGTTTGATTTATTTTAATTTATATTTATGCAAAATGGAAAAAATGTTAAGTTTTATTAAAAAAATATAAATATGTTGATTTTTTTGAGTTCCTTATGATTTCTTGTATTGGAGCAAAATAGTAGGTGAATTCCTTAGCTGTGACATGGTACTGTGAGGGCCACAAAAAGTACTGCGGGGGCCACAAAAAGTTACTTAAGAAACTCAAATGAATTTTTTGCATTGGAGTTGCTCTAAGTGTGTGTGAGAAACTCTAAAGTTAACGCTCTTTACAAGGTGAAGACAGTTTTCCCATCTATTCAAAATCTTGGAGGGGAACACGAGATCTATTAGAGAGAGCCTGCAAAACAAGTTGAGAGAGTCACACTCTAACCAAAGAGAGTGCCAACCTTTGGAGATTGCAATTTCAACAGCAATGATGGCCCCTAAGAACTCAACATAGATGGCAACCCTTGGCAGCGCCGTTAGTGTTGACTTTGATCCACTGAGGGAGGGGAGGATGCTAAAGAACTTACTGAAACACAGGGGCCAAGGGCGCATTACTAGAGATCGAAAAGCTTTTCAGTAGCTCGAAGTCTTTACAATTTTTTTCATAGAAAATATTGATTAATATTGTTAATAAACTTTTATGTTAATTTTTAATAAAATTTATTTATAAATTCTTGATTAATATTTTAGTATTTTTAATGATGAGATATTTTATTTAAGTCCTATTTGAGTAAATTTTTCCATAAATATTTATAATTTTTAAAAATAAATATTTTTCTTCATAAACTATTACTAACATACACAAATTAAAATTATCCTCTTAAAAAAATCAAATGATTTTACTTTTTTCAATAATAGATAATGTATTTAAAAATATGTTACTAGATTTTTTTTTTTATAAAAACGAATAATTAATTTTATTTACATGAAGACGATTTTTTTATGAATCTCATGTTATAAGTGTTTTTAATATTCTGAATTAGACATTAATTTTATTATGTATATAATTATTATTAATTCAAGAAAATTTTATACATACAGTGAAATCTAACAAGATGAAATTTGTGATTTGAATGCATAAATATCTTTACATACATTTAATTAAATTACTTTTTTAGTATTTATATATTTATATCTATTATTTATTATATATTAAAAACAAATTTACATTGAAATGTGAATGTGAACGTTATTTATAAGGCACACATCTCATCCTTTCTGTGCCTGGCCATTCCGTTTCCCAGATCTGCTTCTTCCGTTCCCCACAGGTAACCCTTTCTCTTCTCCGATTAGTGTTTTCCATTTTCATTCATTTTTCGCTCTTCATTTTCCATTTCTCTTATCGATCCGCACATTTCGCATTTCATGTTACGCGAGATCCTTTTCCCGGCCTCGTCAATCTCCCTTGTTCAGATCCATTTTCAATTTTCATTTTCATTTTGTTTTTCGCTGTGTGGAATCGTAGGTTTTTATGTAATCGTTTTCTTTTGTGATTGATTTGATTTCGATCACATAGACATAAAATGAAAAAAAGTTATCTGTTGTTTGTTGATGGCTGTGTGTGCTTTGAAAGAAAATGAAAAAAAAAAGTGCTAGATGTATGAATGCAAAATGAAAATACATTTGATTAATGTTTAGTGCGTGTAGAATGCTGGTCGGCAGATACGCAACATGAACATAAAATAGGGATAACAAAAATGAGGATGTTAAGGTGGATGTGTGATTATACGAAGATGAATAAGATAAGAAATGAAGATATTCGACGAAAGTTATTAGTGGTACTGGTATGTGAAAAGATGAGTAAATATAAATTGAGGTGGTTTAGACACGTTATGAGACGACCATTGGATGCTCATGTAAAAACAAGAGTTTCTTATCAAGAGTTTGACACAAAGAGAGGTAGAGATCGACCGAAACTTACCTAGGGAAAGGTCATTAAACAAGACCTAATGGAGTGAGATATAGATTGACGGACGCTATGTCTTAGGACGGAATGGAAAAAAACTATAAACTTAGTAGAGAGTTAAACCTATTAGTAGTTTTATGTTTTAGTCATTCTCTTTTTAGTTCTTTTTCTCATCTTTCTTTCTCCTTTCACCCCTATTTTATTTTAGTTTATTTTTCCTCTCTTTTGTTTTTTTTTTTCCACTTTTTTCCCCTCTCTTTCTTTTTTTGTCTTATTTTTGATTTATCATTGGATTCATTTATCATCGACTCCAATTAAATTAGATTAAAGGTATTGTTGATGTTGATGATGTAATATTTAGTGCATGCTTGGTGGTGACTGTTGTCTGAATAAATACTTTTGTAGGTTGTCAAATTTTATTTCTGCCCCTGCCTTTTTTGTGTGTCTTTTACTGCTTATGAATTTATGTGAATATTGTTTGTCCATTTGAAGGCTGAGACTAGACTGTACCTTTCAGAAATCAGTTGAAGAGCATGGGTCGTGGAGTTAGCAGTGGTGGTGGTCAAAGTTCGTTGGGTTATCTTTTTGGCAGTGGAGAGGCCCCTGCCCCAAAACCGGCAACAAATAATGCCCCAGCCCAACCTGAAGTGCAGGCTGTAAATAATGTGCCTCCTCCGAAAGCATCTCCTCCTACTAAAACAATAGACCCTAACAAGCCTGCTGGTATCAACAGTCATTCTACTGATGGCCAGAACACCGGCAACTTTATCACGGTATTATTTGTGCTTATTAACTTATATTTTTTTTTTTTTCCAAGTTAAGTTATTATAATTTAGGCTCTATGTCAAGAACCAACTATACCAAAAGCTAACAGGGATTAAGTTATTATAAACTGTTAGATGAAGACACATGGTGACATGAATGGTTTAATATTATGGTGCCACAACGGATTAAATCTGGTACACTGCACACAGTTACAAAATTAGGTTTGATTGTCCCCAATATGTGTTTTAATTGTCTTATATGTATTGTACTGCGATAATTTTGTTACTGTGGGTTCATATAGATGATTTTATTTGTCACCTCACATGTTGAATATTCAAAATAATTAGGTCTGGATGTCCAATCTAGTTAACTATACTATCTGTGTACTAGTTTGGAAATTATCAAATTTCTGGGAAATAAAAATTATTATCTGGGTTCTGTTCTTACTGCTATATGCATAAGAATCAAAAGATTGGATTTGCCTATCCAATGAGAGTGAATCTACTTAATCATCTATTTAGGATTTGTTTTCCATGCAATGAGGATAAGTCTACTTAATTATGTATTTAACCTTGAATATCAGCTGTCAGCACTGACTGTTATTATGAAATATGAATAACTTAATGCTCATATTGCTTAATGTTGACTTCCTATCAGTTTATTTTCATCCTGGACCTAGGTATTATTTAAACTGTAGTGAAATACCTATATATCAATGATAGTGATAGAGCTTCCATCTTGTCTTTTAAACAGAATACAATCCTGTTTGTAGGTCATTAGCATTAAACATCAAACATTATGTTAATGATCATAATGCTTAATATTGGCTGCCTATCAGTTTGTTTTCAATCTGGACCTAGGTGTTCTTATTCGAACTCTAGCAGCAAATTTATTAAAATACCTTTATATCAATGATAGAGATAGAGCTTCCATCTTATCTTGTAAACATTACAAGTTTGAAACTACAATAAGATACATTCCATAACATTCTGAAGAGATACATGAAAAGTAGATTTATAGCTTGCCTGCCTGCCCATGCTTAGGTTGTATTTACTTTGGAATTAATCTGGATTTATATTTTTCTTTTCCAATTTGGCTGCAGGACCGACCCTCAACCAAGGTCCATGCTGCCCCTGGTGGTGGTTCTTCCCTGGGTTATCTCTTTGGTGGACCTGGGGAGGGGAAATGATACCTTGTTTGCAAAGCTTTTGCTCGATGATGAACGATTTATTTTGAAATTCAGGTCGTGGAAACATAATGGAAGATATGGTGTATTATAGGTTATGGTTGCTGGGATAAGTGGATCAAGAGTGCTATATTTTGGATGTGCTAAACATCTATTACAGAACTGTGTTTGACAGAAACAAATATTTCTATTAAGTATTAAGTTGCTCATTTGCTTCCAATTTTGTATTTCTTGTTTTCCAAGTTATTCTTTTAATTTGTTATCATGCATCGGATTATTTCCATGGATACGAATAACTCATGCTGGAAACTTCAGGCATAATTTTGGTTAGTAAAATGAAGAGTGTTAGCAACACGATTTTTGACTCATGAACCCACTAATATTTTTTTGATGGATTGAACCCACTAATATTAGTTAAAAGTTTATTGGAAACTGCAAAATTATGGATGAAATATTGTTTCCTTCGGGTTAAGGCCTAAACCTTGAACTAGCATTTTACTTAGATTATTGAGTATAAGGTTAGAGTAGTTTAGAGAACGGTTTCAAATTATTGAGTATTCTTCGAGTCATAACCAGTTCGTAAGAAAGAGTCGACGAATTGGATTCTTCACTTTAACTCTTTAATAAAAGATTAATTTAATTTTAAAGCTAAATGTTTCTGGTGAGTTGCAGTGCTTGTGTGCCTTCATATCAGAATATAAAAAAAATCAGTTCTTCCCAACCGAACCGAGTTTGTCCTTTTGTTTTATGTTTCCGTGCGGATCCTCTGCTGTTGAGCGAAAAGAGAAACAAGTAGATTGTGTTATGAAATTGTCCTTCTTAACTAAAAATACAGGAGGAAATTTCAATTAGAAAAATAAAATCTCAAAATGTGTCGTCAGGAACAATAATTTATTGAGTGATTATTTAAAATCTCAATAGATGATATATATTATACATAATGATTACTTCAAATGATATGTTTTTGTCTTTTTAATATCTTTAGATCATTATCCTCTACATCTTATTATTATTAAAGAATAACGGATCTAATATTTAAATTAATTAGGACTGGCAATTGGATTTTGGATCCAGGATTTGGATTTATCTTTTCAAAGAACAAGTGTCGGTAATATCTCAACATGTTTGCCCTCGAATTCCAACACTCGTTCTTGCTCTTCCCCCTTCTCACACTTAACACATTTTACATGAGTAATTAGATGGAAGGCTTCCTTATAACCTAAAAATTCCAAATGATACATAAATATAACCCTGCAACAGTACCTTTTTCCTCCTACTCAGAAAAAAACAAGTACCTTTTTCCTCCTCAATAATATTAATTGATACTCTCCTGCTTACTCCTATAGATAAATAGAACCCCGAAATAGCCTTTATATCATTTAACACCTTTGTCTCTTGTCTTTCCCTTTCTCACACTTGACACATTTTATGCTTAGAAAAAAAAAACTTGACACATTTTAGATTAGTAATAAGAGTCAGGTCTCGTTATTACTGAAAAAAATCCAAAATATACCAAGATATAACCCCCGATAGGACCTTATTCCTCCTCAATAATGATATACTTCCATAGTTTATTCTTTTACCCACACGCTTTATACTTTTATTTATAAGAAGGAAAAAGTATAAATTAAAAATAAGTTTAAATAAAAGAAAATATGTAGGAACAATATTATTATTTTCCCACTAAAGTGAGCTTACACAGAAATTGTAGGTTCCAAATCCAATTTAAAAATTAATCATGAGATAAGATAAGAGAAGGACATAAAGACACGTACAAATATTACAACTATTACCTATGACACTAAAATAGCAAAACGAAACTTCTCTGAAGGTTCTGGCATACTTACAAGTAGAAAGCACCAATCCTCAAAAAGAAGCCTGATATCATATGTCCACACATGAAGGAAGTGCAAGTACTTCAATGTTTCTGTACGCACAACAGTTTTCAAAATGTTCATGAAGATGGAAATTTCCAAGGAAACTTCTCAGGTTTTATAAATGACCCTATTCCGCTGAAGCTAATTCTTCAAATGACCCACCATCATATAGAAACCCTAATTTGTTACACCTTCTTCCCTCATTCTCTCATCATCAATATTCAACAACATGGCTAATTTGCAAGGAGGGCCTGACTTTGACAAAATCTTTCACTTCCTCTCCATTTGCATCCTCGCTTTCATCAATGAAGGCTCTTCCTCCCTCTCAAGTGCATTCATGAATGAACCATGGTCATGGGGCCTAAGCATTCCCATAAGTTTGTACGTGAAATTTGCACTTGAGATCCACACTCACCTTGGAATCTGCGTTGGGGTTGGAGTACCCTCTTTGGTCTATTGGGGTGCGACACGTGGTGCCATTGATTGGTACTGGGAAGCAGCATTGAAGTTCAACCACGAGATCTTCAAGACATGCTTGTTCAATGTTGTGATTGGGTTGCTACACTTGCTGGTGTCAAAGCTTGCTCATTACATCATTGAGTGGGTGAAGGATCACAAGCCGATGAACAACAAGGGTTTTCTGTCTCATTTACTAGTGGTTGCAAACTTGGACTTGGAAGCACTCTCTCAACACCCTTTACTAAGGCCTATTTCTTTCAAAACTTTGTTCTTGAAGCTCATTGAGTTACTTGTTGTGTTCTTCTATAATGGGAATATATTACTCTTGAGTTGGTGCTTTTCAGGGCAGGTTTATAGTTATGAGGTTGGTAAGGCTATTTCTTGGGTTAGCTTGGGGAGCTCCATGTTTGTGTGGATTAAGTCTTTGCTCAAGGAACTGGGAACACAACAGGAACCACTTGAAGAGAAGCCATGCATGAAGGTGGTGGAAAAGGATAACTGTTCTTCAATTCAAAGTGCGCAGACCAAGGATGATCATGATCAAGCATTAATCTGCTCATCAGAATGTTGATGGATGAGTAGTGGTGTCAATGGATGTCTCAATAAGGTGAAGGTGGAATGGATGATAGTTTTAAGTGTATCAGCATTGAATTGTAATGAGTGATGATCTATCTTTTGTATATATATTTATATATGTCCTGTCATGTGAGTGCTGTGAGTACTAAATGTTGA
Source organism: Glycine tomentella (assembly GCA_007407185.1). Taxonomy (NCBI): domain Eukaryota; kingdom Viridiplantae; phylum Streptophyta; class Magnoliopsida; order Fabales; family Fabaceae; genus Glycine; species Glycine tomentella. The sequence continues at coordinate 64,209 of PYAF01004435.1, forward strand.
AACATTCCTTGATGTTGTCTAGAGGTAGACATGAGTTAGGAATAAAGGTTTAGTATGTGCATCGATTGTTAACCTGTCAATGTTTTCATGTATGAGGACTGTCTCAATTTATTGTATCATTTCTTATTTTACTTTAGCTACGTACATTCAAATATAGAGTTGGACGTATTTTAAGAAATGAGTGTGTTTCTTTGATAAACACCAAAATGGTCATAAATTATTTATTCATATTAATCAATTACTTATTTCTTTTGTGTCATTTCAAATAAAAATGTAATATGAACATTAATGAACCGGTAGATTAATTAGTTGTTCCATTTTAACTAATGATTTCAAGTTTAAATCTTAAATATCTAATTATATGTTAAGTATTTAAATATTATTAATCAGTTTATCCAATTTAATTAAGATTGTCTATTGTGAAGAATCTCTATAAGACATGAACTTAGTTATGCATCTCGCACTAGTGCTTTAGCTTCAAATTGCTGATTAAGATATTGGTAGATAGACCAAAACAGTAATAACCTTAAGTGGATAAGAGACTTTAGTGTATTGTTTTGAGAAGCATATCAATTTAATCAAAGTATTATTATGGTCTAACACATTTGGAGACCCTTTTAACAACCTTATACCTAGCTAGTGAGTGCATTTTTGCAAAATATTGTCCTCACCTGAACTTTTTATTGGTACTTTTACATTGGCTGCCGACAGCTATTGGACATGGAAAGGTGCCCATTTCTCTGTTAATTTATGTGGGGCATATCTCAAATGAAGAGTGGGAAATGGAAGCTAAAATTTGAATAAATAGCCAACTCAGTGAAAACCAAGGCAAAAACCACCTAATTATCTGAATCAGGCAACTTGGAACCCCTAGTTGTCTGAAGAGTTGTATCATCTTCAAGAGGTACAAGACATGAAGACATCTTCAAACTCCCCGTCTCAAAATTTGGAGCTCCTGATTAATTGATGTGGTTAGTACACCATTCAGCAAGGTGCACCACAAAGGCAGACTATTACAAACTGCCAAGAGATTACCAGACAAAATATAGCCAGTTTCAATAGATAAATAGTTTGGGACGAGTCCTAATTCAACAGTAAAATTGTATTTTGGTGATCAGTTGGTCATATATTTATGATGAAAATTTTTTAAGTGATCAAAATATAATTTGTCACCATTTCCATAATTGATTCTTATCAATCACAAACAATTTATTTTATTTAGTATGATAGAATCACAATTGTAAGTTCTTTTTATTTAGATTAATAGTTGATATAACTTTCAATTAATGGAATCATGAGATCAATCAAATACATATATGATTTTAACATAACCATGTATTATTGTATCACATTTGAAAGTATCCATTTTGATGATTAATCTTTGTAACCGAAGTAGTTTTTTAATAATCGAGCAATATTGATTTTGAGTATAATTATAAAAGTGGTTTTTGAGCAGTCATGTAGTTTTTGATAATATGAACATTCTTTGATAAATATAAATGTATAAATTGATTGGTAAATAAAGTTATAAGAGTAAGGAAAGTAACAACTCTGTAATGCGAAAGACTTTTCTGAAAGTGAATTAAATTAAAATGCAATCAATAATTTAAATAACAGAAATGCAAAGTACTCGAAATGTAAATTGAAAGTAAAATACGAAATAAAATGAAAGTTGTAGAAAAAGTAAATTTGAGTTCAGAGAAGAAATGAAGATTGGAGAAAGTGTAAAATTTGGAGAAGAAATGCAGGAGAAAAGATTGCATGAAACATAAATCAACCAAAGAAAGAAATTGCATGAACAGTAAATTACATTAAGAAATGGGTTTGAAAATACACGTCCTTGTAACCGGTAGTCTTCTTCACAACCAAGGAAAAATGTCTATCAGGGTGCCTATTTCGACCCAACGGTCAAATTACAAGATCTATCCAAGTGTACAATATAATTTGAACTAGTTATCCCAAATTCCATTACCTATGTCTTTGTGTTTTCCATCAGGAAATCGTTAGTAACTGATTTTGCACATTCGATAGAAACAACAAGTTTTCGATGATTTTTCTCTTCATATCTTTGAAGAGCATCTAACTTCAACAAACCATCTTTTAATGTAGTTTTCATCTTCTAAGTCTTCATGTTTTTTATTATCCATGGAACTTAATCCAATTACTATATTTTCGATTGTCATCTTAACATAACTTCAATATTATGTTCTTATGCTTCTTTTGATTCTTGTACTTAAAAAAAATTCACTAATACCTGTAACACATACTCAGGTTCAAATCCAACCCTCTCCCATACCTTCACTTATAGCAAGGAACCTCGAAGTACTAGGTGTTGGTCCCACATGAACTCAAGAGGGGAGGTGAATTGAGTTTTATAAAATAATTTACAATTTAAAATCAAACTCAAAGTAATAATATAGAGATAAGAGATAAATAAGACACAATCAATTTTAACGTGAAAAAAAAATATCTCAAATATCTTAAAGCAAATATTTTGGCAAGATCAATCTTCTAATCTCCTTACATAAAATCTAATAAAAAAATAAATAGAAACAAATCTTCTTAATTCTATATCATCTTGAATGATATCAATCTTCAGAATTCTTCAAATAATCTTTTCAATTATGTTAATCTTCATAAATCTAAAATACCAATAACTTCAAAATATCAAACAATCAAATAATTATCATCAGTATAATAAATATAATAATGTGACATTCATTGCTTGTTATCATCAAAATTTTATAAATCTTTTTATGCATTAGAGGTTCAACAAATATCCAATACTAGGGTGTATTAATTTATTTTTTTTCCTACAGGTAAATAGTTTGGAGTTAAAAATTTGGTCTAAGTTTGATTTTGTGCCTATTGAAGCTGAATCAAAATACACGGCCATATTAATGTCAGTAGTTCAAGTGCATCGTATAAAACCTCAAGAAACTTGCCAGCTATGTAAACAGACTCCACATATAGTTGATCATTTGTTCTTATATATTGTCAACTTCATGAGTAATATGGTTTGTTTGGTCTAGATTTCACTCTTCTTCATGTTGGACACTTTAGTCTACAGTAATTTAACAGTGACTTCATATATGGTTCTCAATTATTTCATCATAAGGAGGATCTGCTACAACATACAGTTCTAGTACTCTAACCTATTATTGAATATAGTTGGTAAGAAATGAAATCATTCTTAAAGGAGAAAATCCGTGTTTTCATTGTATGATGAAAATAAATTTTTTCAAGAAAGCTTGGCAGTGGTCTGAATCATGCACGTCAGTTACTAGTTACATCCAGTACTATACCTAAAGGCGGTTGTAGTATTTTTGCACAAGAAAAGGCTGTAAGTGTAGATTGGAAGAAATGTAGACAGGTTTCTTCTGCTATTACATAATTACACGTTGGAAGCATTCACACAGCTACAAGGGTACAGACTTTGCTCCTGCATGAGGATAAATGTCAGTCATCTAATCCTCAAATGGCTCACTAACACTTCAAAATCTCTTCCATCTATACTTATTTACTAACTGGAATTTGACCATACTTCTGATGAAATAAAGATGCTACCTATAAATGTTCAATCTCAACCTGCCTTGACAAAACCTTTACTAACTGTTATTTTCTTCTTTCTCATCCTGAAGTGCAACATATCCAAGCAAGTATTGCATAGCAGAATAAGTAAAAAAAAAAAAAAAAATGTTGCTCTAGTCTGCTAGTAGCCCCATGATACTGAATAAAAATACATAAATAAAGTTGGTAGAAACTTTCACATTATTGATGAAATTGCAGGCATATATACCTTCCAAAGTTAATAGCTCATTCCTATTTTAAAAAGGTCAAACTCATGAGGAAAAATAAAATCATAACATGAACCAACCGAAAACCTTCCAAGAAATTAAGATAAATACATAATGTATCAATACTTCAATAGCATGACAGTTTATGAATGTAATAATGCTTGAACGTCAAATTTCTCTTGTACTCTTTGAACTTTATGCCTGTATGAGGCTACACAACTTTTTCTGGTTGACATTAAAAATAATAAGAATGAAAATAGGATAAATAAAATCGTCACTCTAGAAGTCCATTCAGTTGCCATTACCATTACTTACACCACCATGACCATGAGAACAGATAGGCCGCAGATGGCAGGGTTGTACACCATCTCCACTTAGATGCCATATATTCCTGCCAAGGAAAAAGGAAAGTCGATCATTTATTCTAGCAAAAAATTGCTACTAATTATACAGTATGATCTAGCCACATTAGGTTAAATGAAAAGAAACAAATTCTCATCAGCAATTGGGATGATAGACTATCATGTGTCATGAAGAGTGTGTTTGAATGAAATATTTTAAAATTTAAGCGAATTTGAAATTCAGAGAAATTAAAATGCATCAATTGAAATTCTTAGATTTTTAAAATTTTGGATAAACCAATTTAAATTTTTTTAATTTAAATTCTTTTTATAAAATAATTTAAATTTCTTATATTTTACATTCTTTATTTGAATTAAATAATTTTAATTTTTGAATCCATTTGTATTTTAAAAATATAAATGGTCACATAAATAAAAATTGTTATTTTTATAATAATTATTTTAAAAATCTATATATATTTTTATCCAATTATATTTTGAAAATAAAAATTTAGAACTAAAGCATAAAAGATATTGCTTAAAAAATAATTGTTATTGGGTCGCAAATTTTTTTCCGTTTAAATTTTGTTATGTGGTATTGCTTTGTTTTATTATGGGAGAAAACAAATATAGTAGAAGTATTTTGGTTTTCATCAAACAATGAGAAGATAACAGGTGGGTAGCAATGCCTATAATTTTATTTTATTTTATCTCAGGAATTTCTTTCAAGATTTGCAACGACCTCCCTCCACATTCTCCACTAGCCGCAGCGAAACCCTCTAGTCTCTACATGAGCAAAGCTGCAACGAAAACGACAACAATAACATATCCATTGAATCTGTTCAAAGTGACACCGTTTTGAGAGGGAGTCACTGCTTCAGACAGTGAAGAGTATATTGCTACAGGAGTGACGGAGGGAGCCTCGGCCGACTAGTCAGAGGAGGAGATGGTGGAAAGTCGACGGCAATCGATGAAGGAGAGAGAGTGTTCACCGCCGGGGCGGGATGTGAGGATGACGGTGACTCGACGGAGGGAGTAACGGCCACCGATGGAGACTTATATGGCGAGAGTGTGAGCGAGAAGAGAATGAGCGAGCATTTGAGTATCAGATAGAATTTCAAATTCTTTCTTTGTAATAGAAATTAGAATTCCTTAATTTTAGTTAACTAAATTTTTATTTAAAATTTTTTGAATTTTAAAATTTTTCAAATAAAATATCCAAACATTAAATTTTATCTTAAAAAATTTTAAATTCCTGTTTAAATTACTTTTCTCATTTTAAATACTTCACTCAAACACACTCAAATTGAGTTTATTACACCTCATTCTCGTAAGAAAAGAAAGTAGTCATGAGTCATGACAAACACCTTTTGCACAGAATCTCAAGTGCATAGCCTTATTGCAATCCAGTGACTGCCAGTAAAATCTTTAGCCATCATAGATCCAGTCCCTCATAAGCCTTACCATGCAGGCTCAGACAAACAAATATAATCCTTTCTACAGCCAGCATTATACAGTAAATCCAGTGGCAACAATCAAAATGAATTGAATAATCACTACTGCAAAATAGGAGGATTGAACAATCAAAATGAACTTGTAAATCTGTTTTATTGGTCAAGGTGCGAGTCATAGATAAAATCAAACCCATACAAAGTCCATGGACTAAATATCAAAGGCAAAGCTCTTACCAGCATTTCAATCAATATTTTGAATTACAAAACTCTAGCACACTGTCATCACCTAAAAAGCTAAATGCAACTTATCAGGTCATTAAGAAACGGCAGGAGCAGGAACAATTCTCAATTTTCTGTGAACATCTTCAAGTCTTCATCAAAATGCCTCTCAAAATACACACACATAAGATCATTGCACTGCATGCATGCCGGCTCAAACAGCCCAGGGGAAGTAGTGCAGATAAAACAGTTTCCGCTGCTTATCACTGAACCTTGCAGTGTGCCCCCTATAACAGCAAGCACATAGGAAGGTGCATCTGCTCAAAGCTCAATCACCTTCAGTGCTGTCTCCCCAATCAAGTTAGTAGGAAGATCAAAAAGGGTATGCCAGAAGTCATGCACTTCACAAGCTGTCAAGGCTACATAGGCCAATTCTTCAGTGTCCATGAACCCAACAGGTGGTCTATCATCTGGTGAAAAGCTCCTTGATCCCATGAATCTAGCATATGGAGCACCAAATGTGTTTGCTGGCAGGTCCCAAGCATGCCCTACTTCTGCAGATACACACGAGGACGATCCAATAGTACTGCCTATAAAACAATATCATTAACAAAAGAAAATGGATTGATCTTCATTCATTGCAAATTGTTAAGCAATAGAATTATCAAATTATACTTATAGAAAATCAAAATTAAAAATATGGAAATTAACCAGAAAGAGTAATACATTAAACTGTGAAATTACAAGCACTAGTCAAGTCCCTAAAATTAAAAATATAATATAATTTTAATAGTTAAAATTGTCATCAAACAGTCATTTCAGTCACTGGAATTGCAAAAATAAGAACTAAAATTTTGATGAGATGAAAACATTTTAGGAGTATAATTTTCATGTACGATGTATAGATTTTTACACTATTAGTCAATCAAAATTCATCCTAGTAATGACTTCTAAGTTAGTTATCACTTCTAAGTTAGTTATTATAAAATTCAACAAATTTATGACAATCTATTCGTTGAAAAAAAAAATCCTTACATTATTAGAATATTCTAATTAAAATTATTTTTTAGACAAAAATGATGTTTTAAAGCGACAAATGCTTGTCTATTAAACTCTGATTAATGACTTATTTTGTGCTCATAATTTCATAGACTGATATTTCAAAGTCGAAAAACACTTGGAGTTTAATTTTTATGCAAATTTTACCCTGATAATCAATTAGAAATTATGACAGTCTAAGCTCTGGCACATTGTAAAAATAAATAAACTTAGCATATACACGACAACTGTAATCAGATGACTGTAAACACATTAATGGTAGTTCATAGTTTCATACACTATTTACTAAACATTTAAACTGAAAAATGATAATGGATTGGTCTTGGCACATTATTTAGCAAAATATAGAATTATAAAACCATAATTACAAGCTGAACATTAAAAACATGGAAATTAAGCAAAGAGAAATGGGAAGAAGAAATTAAATACAACTGACCCTGCCTTCAGGGTAATTTTTCATCCTTTGAAGAACCCTCTGGAAAGCAGGTTTTCCGGTCGTTTCGCCGAGAGCCTCGATTAAATCCGCTCCTCGAGGATCCAACAACGCTCCCACCGCCAAACCCACTGCCGCCGCCGCCGCCTGCTGCAACGAGTTCAGCCGCATTCTACCACCTTCCATCATTCGAACTATAACTGATTAATTAATTAATTAATTAACTAACTATCATTGTGAAATCTGAAATTACTATTACTCAGAACAATATCAGAGTTTAGTTTTTTATTAAGAAAATTATGAGATGGAGAGGTGATTGATTTGATTCAGAATCTACTTGATGAACAAAAGGAGAAGGTTAAGCCCTTAGCAATCGCGTTTCAGTTGAGAAAGTGCTAGAACGGTTTTTTTTTTTTTTTTTTTTTGCACAAATCAATAGTTAAATTTATGAATTCTTTTTTTAACAACCCTCCCATTTTTTCTATTCCATTTTTATTTATTTATAATATTGGAATTCGAAAACTTACTTGAAAAAATAGAATCCAATAAAGCAACAATTTATTGATATATTTAAGAGTTTAAGAACATGCGTAAAATTATTTATACTAGAAATAACATTTTAGTTTTTATTATGATTTTTAAAGTTATAACTTTTTAAAATTCCTCTCAAAAATATATTTTTTAAGTAATTACTATATAAAAAAAATTATTGTATTTAATAATGTGTAATTGATTGATAATATATAATGTTTTTTATTTAATAGAGATCACAAATATTTTTCTAATTGCAGGCAATCTTGCTCGAGCATGTGATACTAGTGATAATACTCTTCCTTTAGTGCATTTGGTAAGTCATTTTAATATAGTTAATAAACTAGTTCAATCAAATATTTAGCTTAATTATATATCCATTACCCATAACACAAATTAGAGACTATTAGCTAAGATAAAATAATTCTATGTTGAAAATTTAAAATTCTTAGAATAGGTGCTTCGTAAGATTCTAAGGCTAAGGAATCATTTCTTCCATTCTTCCAATCTTCCATGTTGGACCAAGTTGACGTGGAACTTCAGATTTTTTTCTACCGAAGATGCGTTCCTTATATAAGGAACAGTTTCTTAACAATAAAATTAATATTTTATAGAATTCATACTCCCTAACCATTAACTAAATTAATAGGGAAAAAATGCAAAGATGAAGGAAACGAAGAAAACGAACAATTCATTACTAGAAATATTATATTTAACATTGTTACATTAACATTGGTTGTTTTACAAAACCGATGTAAACAAAAATACGGTGACAGTTTTGTAATTAACAAGACATTGTTAACATCGGTTTTCTTAAAAATCGATGTTAACGTGTTCTGTTAACATCGATTTTCAAGTTTTTAAAGAAAAATCGATGTTAACGTTTTCCTGTTAACATCGGTTTTCAAGTTTTTAAGAAAAATCAATGTTAACATCGATTTGTAACTTTTTTGAAAAAACATATGTTAAAAGGATCACGCTAACATCGGTTTTCCAAAATTAAACACTGATGTTGTTATTGTTATTATAAATAACATTTGTTCCCCAAATTAAACATCATTCGTTCACTGTTGCGTGCGCCTTCACCAAGTACAAAAACCTCATCTTAGTCGTACCTTGCGACCTCTTCTCCGGCGTCTCCCTCGTGTTTTGGCGACCTCTTCCTTGGCATACTTGGCGACTTTAAGCGTACCTCACGACCTCTTCTCCAGCATCTTCTCTCAATCGTAGGTTAGTAGGCTTCTTGGACCCAATGAATGTGTTAATGTCTGAACATGTGATGCTATCTCTGTTTTGCATTATCATTTGAAGGTCAATGTATGGGTTGAATGGGTGTTTGCTATGTGCTTTCATTGTTGTGCTCACTAAGTGGTTGATAAAATGCCGATATGAAACTTAATAATGTGGGCGAGGATGTATATATGTTGGTCGCGCATCCATCCTCCTAGAATTCGTTAGCTTTGTTTTATTTTAATGTGCATGGAAGATCATGACATTGTTTTTGCATTAGCATTGTTTTATAGGAGACTTGATCACAATTTTTAGTTAATGGGATGGATTGATGAGTCAGTTAGATTCAATACCAACCATAGACTTATGGATTGATGAGTCAGTTAGTGGCATGGATTGATGAGCATTGGCCATTGCCACAAATGAAGTAATATCTGTTGGCCTTGTTAAGGGGTATGAAATCCTTCCCACTACTCCAATTCCCCACTGCCCCTTCTGTAGTGCAGAGTTTGATGTCATCAACATTTGATGTTTACTCCTCCAAAACAAGACCTAAATTACGTTCTGGAGCTAACTTTGCTAGTTAAGATTTGAAAAGGCATAATGGCCGCAGTACTTGTAAACTATATTGATCATTCAAAGTTAATTCAACTTAACGATTAAGGATGCTGCGTTGATTGCATGCATTTTATGGTAAATAAAATTGTGTTGGTTTGTTGATTGATGAAAAGATATATACTCCATAATGTCATTGTCTATCCATTATTAGTCGCTCAACAAACAACTTAGCATACTTGGGCATATCTCGGGCATATTATATCAGCATATATACTCCATAAAATTGTAAGTCAAAGGATGGTTCAACTGTTCATTAATGAATTTTTACCTAACAACTGACAATACTAATGTTCTACTTATTTTGATTGCAGTATTCCCTGGATGAGCAATCCACACAAGGTAGCTTTGTCGCCAGTGGACATCAAGATGTCCTGGCTGCTGCCATTGGACGACCAAAGCACCCCAGTCATGTCCGTGCTGTTGGAGCCGGTGTGACCATCAAACACTACTTCGGACCAACTCCATCAACCTCTCGCAAGTCGAAGTCAATGGCGCCTGAAGACTTGGATAGACTGAAAGACAACATCAGGGAAGAGCTGGAGCAGTCGATCACTGAAAAAGTGACGCAGCAGCTCATGATGTCCTTCAGCCACCTACAGTCCCAGATGCAGTCTCATGGTGCCATACTGCCTCCAGAGGTTCAGCCATCTCCTTATGGTTCCCGTGTCAGCACAAAGGGAAGCTGTGTCGATCTCTTAGGGCAGGACCCAGACACGACTGCATCTAACAAGCGTGGGTTGTATGTTGATGACAATCCTCCCCGCCTGGTTGCCTTTGAAAGAATTTATGAGGGGTTGACAACCGTGCATAGCATCCCTCTGGGGAATGATCAGGTCAAGATGGGTGTTGAGGAAGTTCGAGATGCTGATGCTCGCGTCCCTGTACCCACAAAAGAGGTTCAATTAGTGGGTCAGGCCCTTAACACCTTCCTTGCTTGGCCAACACATCTTGTACAAACTATTGTGAACAAGGTGGTCGATTTTGTGTGTTTATTATCATTTACAAAACTGTCAGTGTCATTTAAAGTGAACACGGTCTTTGACTTATGTTTGTTTACTTTGTAGGATAAACAGAGACCTCAGGGAGCGGTGAAACCTATACATAAGCCAAAACCTGTTGATGATCCCCTGTACCAGATCGCATTGACCATCCCACAACTTTTCCTCAGACCCATGCAGGTGTCGTGGGACCCTACTTTGTTCGGGGTGTATAATGAGGACTTCCCGTTGTACATAAAGCATAAAGATATCTCTGAAATAATCCACGATGGTCAATGTTTGAACATCTCCATTTTACAGTTGTGAACTCTGTAAGTTTACATTGTCTACCATTACATGACTAATTGTTTTATAATCATGCATAATTGACTTTATTTTCAAAACAATAGGCATATGAATGACTTATGTCTGCAATCAGATCATCTCGATGTGTTTAGATTCATTGAGCCATAGTCCATACAGAGATCTGGGCAATTGCAATTTGAATCCGAGGACTATCTTAAGAAATGGTTGCAGAGTTTACATAAACATGTCTACCTTGGAGCGTACTTGAATGGGTAAGTAAAATTGTACAATTGAATCAAAATAATGTATGAAGTACAAAAGCTTAATGTTCTCCGATGCAGGGCACATTGGCAACTGATTGTCATATGTCCTAAGGACAATGTTGTTGTGTGGTTCTGTTTGTTGCACAATAAGCCTGATATCTACCTGAAAGGGATTATTAACAAGTAGGTTGTCATTTGTAACACATTTACTTTATTATTTGTAAGACATGATTATGTTAATTGTATAATATGCGTCCATTTTTCGCTTAAGCAGTGCTTTGAAGGGAGTCCATCATAATCAGGCTTCAAAATCAAAGGCTACTACTAAATGGATTGTGGTTAAAGTAAGTCATTTAAATAATGGTTTAGGTCTTCAAAATAACTTTTATTTCTATTTAAACTAATTTTCGTTTAAATTTGACTATGTTATTGAATTCAGTGTAATAAGCAAAAAGGAAGCACTGAGTGTGGCTATTATGTCATGCATTGGATGTCGATGATAGTACAAGGAGGCTTCAGGGATAACCGGGACACGGTAATTGTCCAATTCAAAACTATTTGTAATTTGTTACACTCGTTTTTAATTATACTTATTTAATTATGTTTCATTACATGATGAAGTATTTCGCTGATCAGAGACCACTGGAGCTAGAGAGATTGAAGGCAATCCGACTTCAGTAGGCTGCATTTTACCTTAGAGTTAGAATCAAGCATTACCTGATTAGGGGATTTTTAATAAAACAATTGTATGGTTGCAAATTACAATTATTTTATTTATATTGACATTATTTAATTTAATTATTATTCACATATTATGTTGTTACTCTGTGATGAAATTTGAAACTGAAACAACCGCTTTTCTTTCTTAATTATTTCCAAACGACTTTCGTATTTATTGATTTGTTGACTAAAAAAAAATTTTCCTTTCTTGTATTTTATATTTTTTTCGAAAAAAAACAATAATAACATAAATCAAAATTCAAGCTAAATTGGTTAAATTTTTAAAATAGCGTTTTATTATATATATTTTTCCGAAAACACATAATAATATAAATTGAAATGTCACGCTAAGTTGGTAAAAACCTTTTTTTTTTTAAACAGAGTATAACACGTATAAAGATGTAGGTGTATTTACCTAGTATAGCCATAATTCTCGTCTCCATAAATATATATCACAGAATAATAATGTACAGTCCATGATGTACAAACCACAATGTATCCATAGTCCACATATAAATAGTCCATTATATAGAGCTAAATATCAATCATCAGAGACATTGATT
>PYAF01004435.1:93775-104973 GCA_007407185.1 Glycine tomentella
AAAAGGTAGCGTTTTAAAAAATGCTACTTCAAGTGGTGTTTTAAAAAATACTACAAACTACTAAAAATATTATTTATTGAACAGTCAAATATGTTTTTTAGTTAATAAAAAAAGTTAAAAACTAGCTAAAATAGACTTTTACATTGTTTTAATTTCTTTTACATTGTTTTAGTTTTTTAAACAATTTGTATTTGCTTTTTATGATAGTTATAAAACTTAAATCCTTGGACAATTAAAAACATGACTAATTTATCTTTTTTAACTATATACATAATGTTTTATATTTAATCATAAAAAATTATTAATCTTAAAATTTTAATATGTAAAAATATGTTCTTATAAAAAAATAAATAAAATATATAGAAATTTAGCAATCTAAAAGTTGGAAATATTTATAGTATAAATTAGTTGTATGAGGTATATGGTGAAGTGATTCCAACAAGTTGTTGTTTTGAGTGGTACTGAACTTGGCTCCTTTAAGCATGGTCGCGAGTTTAGGCCTTGTAAATGAAAAAAACAAAAAGGATTAGAAGGAAAAAATCTCACTAAAGGTGACCAACCAAGTTCTCCAATGGAGAAAAGTTATTAGCAAACTCGGCAGATATTTCGTATTAATAACATGGTAACAAAAAATTATGGGGACGTGATAGAAGTTTCAAATTCATTTTTTTTTTCATGTTTGGTATCTCTTTTTTAAAAAATACATTTTCGAGAAAGAATGTTTTCTGAAAAAAAATAGCTAGGTCCACAAAAACTTTTCCATGAAAGGAGATGAGGATCTAATTTTTTCGAGTTGATTTTCTTATTGCAATAAATATATCACATTACTCTTGTTAGATTATTGTGTTAAATAATTATAATAATTAATATAAAAAAATCACATTTTTTATGAAATAAAGGAGCCCAAAGCCCCCAACTCAAACCCTTTTTATTTAAAGAAACTCCAATCGAGTCAGCCAACAATAACACAAATAAAAGTTTTGGAGAATGCTCAAAAGCAATAAATTCTACATCAAGAGAATGACCATGCCTTGCAAGCGCATCAGCAACCTAGTTTGCCTCACGAAAGGTATGCCCAAAAGAAACATTGTGCTCCCTGACTAACTCTTTAATGTCCATAACTAGTGTGTAGCAAGGATGACTCTCCTCACACCCTTTAATTATCAACTTTATAGCTTCATGAGAATCACTCTCAACTTTAACATCCCAAAAACCTATGTCACAAGCAAGTTGAACTCCCAACTAAATGGCTCCATGTAATGTTATGTTTCGTAATTGTTTTTACAAGTGATTAAATTAAATTACAAGAGGAAATAAATTTACTTTAAGTGTTTATAATTAAGTAATTATTATGAGATTATGTTGTGTGATGCTTGTGTGTATGTTTATGTTACATATGTAAAAAAAAACCTTGTTTTACCTGTGAATAACAAGTTATGGAGTGTTTGGGTGGAAATGAATAAGCCTTGAGTGATAACAATGAGGTGAGTGAGTTTAGGAAGTAATGAAGTATAAATAGAGAGAAGTAGAAGAGTCACAGACTCAACTATTTGTATTTCAAAGTTAAAACAAAACATTCACATCATTTCACTCTCTTCTCTTTCACCAAGAAACCCACAATTGGAGAAATATTCAACTTTGGTGCTATGCAAAAATGGAGCTTCTTTCTCTTCCCTCTAGTGTTTGTTGGTTGCCCCTAGGTGAGGTAATCTCCCATTCTTCCTTTCTTTGAGTTCATTTTCATTTTTGTCCATAGGCACTCTTCAAAACTTCATAAAGTGTTCATTTTTAAGGTTTTTATGTGTTTTCTGTTTGGGGTGGTGTGGATGATGTAGAACTATTGTAGGTGTGAGAGAAAGCGCGATAGGTCTCCTCCTTTATTCCTTTTATTCGTCTCAAAGCAAACTCATTGAGTTTGATAGGTAAGGGAAGCTTAAACCATCTTTAATCTTATGTTTTATGGGTGTTGCATCGTTGTTTTGGTTCCTTAAATGTGTTTTAATTCATTTTTCATGTTTGGAAATGAAAGATTTGAGTTGAAATTCAATTTGGGATCTATTAGAGAAGATTTGACAGAAATCATGTAGCCTTGTAGACCTATCATGCTTAAGCACACCTAGGGTGCGCTTAAGCAAAACAGTGGAACTAGCTATTGGAAACTGGCACTTAAGCGCGAGCTAACAGAAAGGAAACAAAGACCACACTTAAGCGTAAGGTAAGTTGCGCTCAAGCCAGACTGTCTGTCAAGATTTCTTTTGTACATTTCATTTGAATTTCTATCTTAAATGCTTCTTGAAGTGTATAAGAACCTTAAATGGGATAAATGGAGTTGATATATCTTGTTATTCTCATGTAGTTCACATTCATATGTCGAGATTGGTGTTTGATTATGGGAACTTATGGTGTGAAAAGTCTCATGATGTTTAGATGAACTATGTGAGAGTTCATGATTGGTGAGAAGGATGTGAATGGTGAATTGATGATGAAATGAACAAGATGTGAATATTGAATTGATAATATGTTGAATGAGATATGCATGATGAGTTGATGAAGGATTGAATTGTTGATGAAATGAATTATATTGATGATGGTTGAGGAATGTAATGATGAATGTGATATAATGTATGATCATAACATGCATGAATTGATGAATGACATTACATGTGAGTAGGCATGCAAGTTAAGGGTGCTTGGAAGGTCCTAAACCTAGTGCTGGAGGTTTTTCGTGGTGCCTAATGCCTTATGGACCTATAGAATGGATGGATGGACGAGTCCTTAGATAGGTTAAGGTTCTTCCAAGCTTTATGGAGGTAAGCCACTACCCACACTCATGCATTTTCGATAAAAACACATTTCCTCTGTAGGGTTAATTTAAGTCTCCCTGAATAATCAGATCATAGAGTACACCAATGTTAAGGGAAGTACTAGGGTTAATCACTACAAAGGTGAAATCTACCGGGAGTAAAGAGCCAGCATGGCATAACATGATAGTTAGACATGTGCATTAATAATTTATTGCTTGATGAGTTGTATAACTACATTGTTATAAAAAATGTGAATAACTTTTTATATATATCTTTTTAAATGATGATCTCATGATGTTTTCAATTACGTGATGTCTCTTTTAAAATGAGTTTACCTTTGCATTTTCCATTGGGCTGTTATGATCGTGTCATTTGACACGAGAGAAATTTATGATATAAATTCTGAGGGGCAAATTAAGATGTTTTCAATTATATGATGTCTCTTATAAAACAAGTTTACCATTGCATTTTCTATTAAACTGTGATGATCGTGTCATTTGACAAGAGAACATATTATAATGTAGCTTCTCAGGAGAAGATTAAGATATTTTTTACTTATATGATGTCTCTTTTAAAATGAACTTATCCTTGCATTTTCTATTGAACATTGATGATCGTGTCATTTGACACGAGAGTAGTAGCTTCTGAAGAGTAGATTAGGATGTTTTCAATTATATCATGTCTCTTTTAAAATGAGTTTACCTTTACATTTTTTGTTGAACTTTGATGATCGTGTCATTTGACACGGGAGCAGATTATGATGTAGCTTTTGAGAAGAAAATTAAGATGTTTTCAATTATATGATGTCTCTTTAAAATGAGCTTACCTTGCATTTTTTGTTAAACTGTGATCATCATGTCATTTGACACATGAGCAGATTATGATGTAGCTTTTGAGGAGCATGTCCCTCAGGGTTGAGATGGACTTAGTGGTGGGCTTAGGGGAGGGATCTGACCCTCAGGCATTTACTCATGCTTTGTCTTACTGGGGACCATCTTAGGGTTTAGCTATGATATTAGATTTGTGTTGTATTTATTCCCTTAATGGAACCTTTGAGACTTGTTGAGACCTTTTATGGTTAATATTTATATGACATACTTGTATTTACAAAAAATTTATATGTATTTTCAATAATTAAACTAATTCAAGAGTTTTATAAGGAGTAAAAGTGAATCTTTTTGTGTCAAAGTCTTTGTGTTTGAGGTTGTTACACTCTCAGTTCCGTAAATGTCACCAAAATCTAGCCAATCTTCCCTGTAAAACCACTACAAATTTTGAAGCATGGTCTCGTAACACCCCACCACATGAAGCTTCATCGTCTCCCATATTGACTCTCGCATCTACATTAAGCTTAATGCAATTTGGCTCAGGAGCCTGCAAATACATACCATCAGTGCCTCCCCTTCTGGCTCCATCTTGTTGATCATCACCAAGCTTTGCACCACACTCTGGGCTTATTGCTTCAATTTAAACATTATATTGTTGTTCTCACCATGCCATCTATTATGGAAAACCAGCTTATTTATGTGAAACCATATACAATCAATGGTTATCACAAAAATAGCAAGTCAGTCCTTCTCCATATTCCTACACGGATTTATATTAGCCTCGATCTAATCACACACAACAACACTATTAAAATTAGTAATAGTTCTCCCATTCAAAAGATCCCCCTGATACCCCTTACTCGATCACAATCTTGCAACATATGCAACAATGATTTTGGTGCCATTTGCACATTAGAATGTAGTATCGTTCCCTAAGTGGCGCCTACTTCTCTCCTCATTAGTTAGTAATAAACCACGAGCCACCTTCCACACATGTGTCCTAATTCGCTTAGTTACTCACAGTCTCCAAATCAACTTAAACACACAATGATTTGGCCTATTTGAAGGGCTCAATAATGACAAATAGGTACCTTTCGAATTAAATCTCCCATCATGAGATTTCTTCCAATAGACAACATCATCCTAGCTCTCCATTTGTGGCACTAGCAACCTCATGATGCATTGCACGATTTTCCCTAACAGGATACTCCTCAGTTGATCCTCATCCATGTCTGGTTCTCTAAATCAAAATTGGCCACATTCCTCAGTTTCTCAATCTCAAATAGGTCAACCAATGAAGAATTGGACAATTCCCCCACTGCCATAACCCAATCATCACTCCAAAAATTTGTGAGCAACCCATTATTGACTCTTCATACAAGGTGCTCCCCCATTTTAGGCCAAATCCTTTGAACACCTTTCCAAACATTGGACCCTAGTCTCCTAGCATTCACTTGAGGCAAAATATCCACACCATACCTATGTGCTTCTAAGTGTTTAAGCCCAAAGATAATTTCTATTATGGATAATCCTCCAACCCACCTTCATTATAGACACCTGGTTGACTATTCCTGTCTCTCGAAGTTCTAACTTGCCAAGACGTTTCAGCAAACAAAGAGAATTCCATGCAACAGTATGGAGCCTACGTCTTTAAGGTGTGTCTCACCTCACGAAATCCCTACACTTCCTATCAATAACATCACAAACTAACTTAGGAAGCCACATTGTTTGCATGACATAAGTGGGTAGAGCTTGGAGTACGGACTTGGTAAGGCTAACCCGCCCTAGAAACGATAATGGCCTAGCTTTCCATGCACTCAATCTACTATTCACCTTATTAATAATAAATTGGTATATATTCTGATTCCCCTTTGCGCAATATAGGAACCCCTAAATACTTACCTAAATCCCCCGTCCTTTGGAAACCCAATCCTTGAATTAAATGCTCCTTCACTTGCCACAAAACATTTTGAGAAAATAAAACACGTGTTTTATCCGCGTTAATTTTCTGTATTGAGCTCTTATAAAACAAATCAAGAATGATTTTGATAATTCCCACTTGTCTCTCCTCCGCCTTTGCAAAAAAAGTAAGTTGTCTGCAAAAGCCAAAAGTGACAACATAGGGCCTCCCCTAGGTAACCGGATTAGCTTCCACATCTTCTGATCCACCACTATATTGATTAGCTAAAACTATAATGCACAACACAAACAAATACAACGATATGGGATAACCTTGACAAATCCCTCTAGTAGGTTTAAACTCCTTCAAAGCTTCCCCATTGCAAAGAATCTCAATTTAGATGAAGAAATACACCACCAAATGAGCTCCACTAAGTTATGAGGTAGACTAATGTCAAGTAAAGTCTCCTTGATATGTACCCAACTCAATCTATCGTAGGCCTTTTCAAGGTTTATCTTAATTTTCATCCACTTGGAGTGCCTTTCCTAATCTTTATTGAGTTAAACTCTTCTTGTACAATTATCACATTATATGTACTTTGTCTATTGGGTATAAAGATACTTTGACAAAGAGAGACAAGACCTTGAATAACCTCCCAAAGCCTCCAAGCCAAAATCTTTGTCATAGTTTTATAAGCCACATTGCAGAGACTAGTTGACCTAAAATTCTTCATATTTTGGACTCTCTCCACTTTAGGAATTAGAGAAATCAAAGTATTATTAATTTCTTCCACCCTCCTAGGATCCTCAAACACCCCAGTCACTAAATTTGTCAAAGCCTGACCAACCACACTCCATTGGCTTTGGTAAAACACTGCATGAAATCCATTGGATCCAAGTGTTGTAAAGGCACCCATCAAGAAAATGGTAGCACTAACTTCCTCCCAAGTTACCATCTTCCCCACCTCCTGCACATTGTTATCAGATAGTCAAGGAAAAGTTCCAGTCAAGCAGAAAGGCTTACACTTAATATCCTTTGTAAAACAATCTTTATAGAAATCTGAAACCATGCTCTCAAGTTTAGCAGGATCACTCACCCAATCACCATGATCCCTTTGAAGGGATTCATAAGTGTTCTCCTTTCTTCTAATAATATTTTGGCCACGAAAATATTTTGTACTCTTATCTCCATAAACTAACCAATTAGACCCGGAATTTTGGTACCAACCCATCTCCTTATGCAACATTGTGGTCTCTTACTCCTTCCAGATCCTCTCTTGTGCCTCCTCGAGATACCTAGTATCATGGTGTCCTCTTAGATTTGTGATCCTATTAAGACGCCTTAACAAGATTCGCTTCCTTATGAATATTTTGCCAAACACCTTTTTATTCCACTCTTCAAGCTCGAACTGGAAACCTTGATATTTTGCTTCCAATCTCCCCTACTCCTCCATTTCTAGTTTATAAGCTATGGAAAATATTGATGAGAAACCCAGGCAACCATAAACCTAAAAGGTCGCCTCCTCTGATTATTCTCCCTATAGTTGAAAATCAAATCCATAAAGGGGTATGATCAGACTTTTGGGGAGGAAGATGTTGAATTGTAGCCTCTTGGATGCATAATCTCCACGTCAAATTCACCAACATGCGATCCAACATTTCCTTAAGATTCCCCATTTGCCAAGTAAACAAGCATCCTTCAAAACCTGCATCAATCAATTCACAATCCTACCCAAATTGATTAAAATTAGTTAAACTCTGCCTAAAGGGGGAGGAGCCCCCCTCTCATGTTCAACTAGAATAGAATTGAAAGCCCTAGAATTAGCCTAAGCTCCCTCCATCAGCTAACTCCTCCAAGTCCCCCCACCTCCAAATAATCGTTGTCTTCGAGCAAAATGAAGAGACCCATACACTACAATCAAATTCTAGGGTTGCACATTCCTTCTTACAAGCTTCATATAGACAAACTAGTAAGCAACCTTTATAACATCCAACTTCCACCTTCTTTCATCCCACGAGCACCAAATACCCCAAATGCACCTTTTGCATCTTAGACAAAGGATTTATCAAACGGCATACGCTTAATAATGTCCTCCGCCCTCAACTCACTAACATGAGTTTCTACTAACACCAACAAACCAACCTCTTGATACTAACACCAACAAACCAACCTCTTGATACTAACACATATCTTTAATCATAGTCGGGAAACCTTTTGTTGTTGTTCCCTTACAATTCCAAACAAGGAAATTCATAAAGACATATTAGGGTTGGTAGGGTTCTTAGACCCCTAATAATCTGGTGTAGCTTCATCCACGGCCATGGTTTCTATCTTACGACCATTCTCTTTCACCACCTCTTCATCCTTTGATGATGGTTCTGAAACCCCCTTTATATTTCCAGCTAATGTGTTGTCCACATCAACCGATCTCATTAAATTTGAGAAATCCACAACAACTCCATTTCTTCACTTAACATCATTGAGAAAAAGCCCACTCTCCTTTTCCAATTGTTTAATCTCAATTGTTATTCTTGGGTCTAAAAGTTTGGATTTCCCCTCCCCTTCAGCCTTTGTCTTCTTTACCCCTATCTGCCCTTCTCTATTGAAGCCACTGATACTACCCTTCTTTGTACACTTGGGACGTTGGTAGTTAGATGTTATCGACAGAAGACTCATACTCTCTTTATTTCTAATAGGCCCCAATCCTTTGCCTCCTTTACCCCTTTTTGCCAGGTTACCTTTTTGAGAATTTTTCCCCGCCGGTGGATTGCACACTTTATTCTAAGCCACCTGAGGTGGTGGATCCCTTCCATTGATTGGAGCAATAACAAAAGTTAATGTTGACTTCCCTTCCACCCCCATTAGGTCAGCACTTCTTTTTTCCTCAACAATTTCTCTTTCCAATGCTGACAAAATCTCAAATTGTGAGACATTAATTGTTTTCAGTTTAATCCCTTCAATTTTTGCATTTGCAATATCGCCTTTCCCCATAACTGCATTTGCATTAATGCCTTGCCCCTTAAGCACCTCACTCTTCATCTGAGGATTGTGCTTCACTAACATCCAGGGGCCAAATGATTGGTCCTAACTACTTGGGATTGAATCTTGCAGATCCTTGTTTTCCATTAATTGTTTACCCTGATCCATAACAATAACCTCCATATCAGCCCTCGTCTCATCCACCTTCATCCCCACACTAGTACCTTCGACCAACGCCAGTTTTGTTGGCCCACCAGCCACCACTTGAACAACCTCCTAGACACCAAACCCAAGAACTCATTGTAACACCTCAAATTTTAAACTGAAAATATTGCCTGAAAATGCTTCAATTTAACTTATTTTAGAAATGTGCATCACTTTTTTTGACTACTACTTATAAATAATAAAAACATCTTCCTATACTTTTTTTAAAACAAAATGCGATAGTCGAAAAATACTAAATAGTTACATCGAATTAAAATCAATGCAGATGTAGAGTAATTCACTTTTCATACATAAATAAAACAAAACTTGTAGTGTCATAAAGATATATACGGATACAACCTATAATAGTGTGATAATAAACAAAATACATTTTTTATTCCTACTACAACAAAATACATGTTTGTGGAGAAAATATCTCTCAAAATACATCAAAACAGTAAAGAAACTAGGACTAAAGCAAATAATTTATAACACTAGAAGTACAGAACTAACTAAGACGTATCCTCAGAAGAATCATCACTCTCATCCTCAGATGTCAGTTCTAACTGCCTTAGTAGTTCCTGGTACTCCTCCATCTCCTCGGGCGACATGTCCGAATGGTCCCCTCGGTCCTTTGAAACCTCCATTAGGTGTACTCAATGCACGTTGTATCTGGTCTATCAGCTGGCACTATGCGAATGTAAGTATGGCATGTGTAACTTGTAGTCCGCGTTACGACACAAGGCCATACCCGCTCTCTTTGCAAGCTACACTGAGCTCGTAGACGTCTCGGTGTACTCTACATCGTTAGTTCCTAAAAGTTGTTGGTTGTAGGGGTGAGTCTTCCACTCCTCAAACGCTACAAACAATAGATGATAGTAGAACAAAATTAAAATATACAATCTTTGTAACCACTACGTGTGTTTATCTAAACAAACAACACTCTCGCATCCTAAGCGCATAACTATCACACTTAATTCACAATAGGGCCCAATCACTGCCACCAATCCTCACAGGTCTTGATGGGCTTACAAAAATCATGTGGATGACAGTCGGGAGTAATCGATACATACAGCCCAACTCAAAAAGTATAGTCTCAGAGTCCGTCAAGTGTAGCAAAGTGAGGCCTATGAGTTACCCGCGCCAAATGAGTTCACCAAATGTCGGGTAGTCACCACTCGCTAATTCGCCTAGGTTCTTCGAACCTCTCCGCCCACTACACCCCAATGTATCTCTTTCCATCATCCACTTTCTCAACACAACCTCACATTCTCGTAGAAGGAAATAGAACCACTGGCTCTTTTACTATCTGTCCAGTCCTCTTGAATCTTGCCACTACATCGTGTGCACGGTCCTAGTACCACGTACATCAACGAACAAGTACAAACAAGCAAACAAGAAAGAGAGACAACGCTCAGGCCTACATACTACACTCGGGGAACCAATCGTGATCCCTTAAGCGGTAGGAACCACTTGCCACACAAATAATTGGACAGCAAAACGACTACAATTATAGCTAACTAACTAAACATAACAAACAATTTGTCGACGATCGAACACCCCTGGACCCAAACCACAACGTGTATAGATAAAAATGACAATATTCAAACATATATATACTAGAAAATAAATTTGCATGTCATAGATATAATTGTCAGAGTTCACACTCAGTCGATCTTATCATTCAATAATCATAATACAATACAATCACACATTTTAGTAATTTTATTAGCAAAGAATCATTACAATTTCAGAAAATGCATCAATCCTCAGATCTTGCTTTTATCTTAGCAATATAATAGTAAATAAATCAGCAATTATAGAAAATAAATAATTCTAAGATAATTTATATAGAGAACAGATTCCAAAGTTAAGGCATCTACTGTCTAAAATCACTTTGTCACTCGATTTTTCAAAGTTTTACTCTTAACTTATTTTTAGCACTCTCAGTGCTCCAGAAGTCGGATTTTCGCAAATATTATATGCTACCCTATATTTTAAAACCTAAAAAATTCATATTTGAGGTCAAAGTTTTAATACAAACCGTCCATACTGTTGTATCTCAGTCCAAATTCATGACAAAATTTTCATTTTACTAAAGGTCCTTAAACTTGTTTTATTTGTACCTTTTGCTGGGAAACTCCGATGTAAGTGAAATTTAATGCTAACTTTATGTTTTTGAAAATGAGTAGAATACTTCAACACAACCAAGAGGGGGGGTGAATTGGTTGAACCTTGGTAAATTAAAATTTTAAATCAGAGTTTTTCATAGGATCTTTATCACGTTAAAAATTGTTTCAAAACCAAGAATCAATATTCAATCAAATTCCTTTTCCAAGAAGAATAGAAAACAGAGTATAACTTTCTGTGCAATGAGATTGATTCACAAACAAAGCAATTAAGAGATGAATGGATGAGAAGAAAGATTAGCCACAGATTTTATACTGGTTCACTTCAAACACTATGAAGCTACATCCAGTTCTT
>PYAF01004435.1:108453-118993 GCA_007407185.1 Glycine tomentella
TTGTTCAACTTTGATCGATTGATGGACCAAGTCCCCAAGCTCGACATAATGTTATAGCTCTACAACATCTTGTATCTCTCTATTGAGCCTATGTAAGAAGCGCGCCATAACGACTTCCGGTTCTTCAACAACATTTGCTAGTACCATAGCAACCTCCATCTCCTTATGATACTCATCCACACTTAGAATCCCTTGAGTGAATCTTTGGAGCTTATTGTGAAGCTCCCTATGGTAGTGGGGAGGTGTTGATTCAAGAGTAGCTATGTACAAATGAGCAAGGAATAAAAGTGCCAAGAAAGCTTGAAGATCAATTTGATTAATGTGAAAGGGAAGTTGTGATCTGATAATCCAAATGAGCATATCATGCATAAATCATTCATCTAGGATTGTTAGATTAAAGGACTAAATAAAAGCAATTAACTAGAAAGACATTTAACAAGCAAAGTTTTTGGAAAAATGAATCTTTATTGAATTAATCGATTACAAGGATAATGTCATCGATTATTTTGTTCTTCGTGCCTTTTAGAAAACAAATCAAGAACATAGTAATCGATTACATATCTAATTAATCGATTACATAGGCCAAAATAGGAAAATCATGCTGACTGTCTTAATCGATTATAGATGGTCGTAATCGATTACATCCGTGCCTATGGTAAACATGTTCTACTGAGGTAATCGATTACATATCGTTTTAATCGATTATGTAGTTCATTTGAAAATATGTGACTGACTGTCTTAATCGATTACCATAGTCAGTAATCGATTAATCAATGCATTTAGAAAAAACATGACTGTCTGGTTTAATCGATTACTTCACGGAATAATCGATTATATTGTTCATAGCCTAAACTCAGAACACATCAGAAGCACTTTAATCGATTACATTCTTGAATTAATCGATTACAAATGCGAAATAATCGATTACAGGAGCGTGTTTAATCGATTATTTTCAGTTAGAAAGCTGTTATAAATAGAACCCACTGCTCTGTGTTTTTGTAACTTGAGAATTTCGATATTTGAGCATTCACAAACATTCACAAGCTTTCATTAGTGACTTTCTGAGTTTCAAAAGGCATGTTGGCTTCACAAATTCTTATGGGTTTTTGATTCAAAGAAGTGAAGCATCGTTGTTCATCAAAGCATAAGGAAAAGAATGCATTGAGTTTGTAATCTGTCATTCAACCTGTGAATCATTCATTTTGCATGAGTTCTTGGATTATCAGGTGATATCCTTCCTTATTCTTTGAAGGTGTAAAACTGTTGTTTGAATTTTTGTAAAGATTGGCTTATTGCAAATGAGTTTCTTGCTTGATGATTAGAGATAGTTTCTCTAAGGGAAGCTGAGTAGTGTTCTCAGTTTGGGTTTGGTCTCTAAGGGTCTAATAGGGTTTTAGACTTCTGAACTTAATCTAGGGTTGATAAAGAGAGGCTTGTAATATCTTGTAAGAATAATTTTTGCAATAGTGGAACTCTACTCTAGTGTTGAGTAGAAGAACTGGATGTAGCTTCATAGTGTTTGAAGTGAACCAGTATAAAAATCTGTGGCTAATCTTTCTTCTCACTTATTCATCTCTTAATCGCTTTGTTTGTGAATCAATTTCATTGCATAGAAAGT
The DNA here is from genome assembly GCA_007407185.1 of Glycine tomentella. Taxonomy (NCBI): domain Eukaryota; kingdom Viridiplantae; phylum Streptophyta; class Magnoliopsida; order Fabales; family Fabaceae; genus Glycine; species Glycine tomentella. The sequence continues at coordinate 110,072 of PYAF01004435.1, forward strand.
TATACTCTGTTTTCTCTTTTTCTTGACAAAGGAATTTGATTGAATATTGATTCTTGGTTTTAGAACAATTTTAAAAGTGATAAAGATCCTGTGGAAAACTCTGATTTAAAATTTTAATTTACTAAGGTTCAACCAATTCACCCCCCCTCTTGGTTGTGTTGAAGTATTCTATTCATTTTCAGGAGGAACATATCTTCTTCTCATCATTGCTTTCATCTCCCTCCAAGTATTCAGCGATTCATCTCTTATTCTCCTTCTCTCCTTTTGTAATTGGTCCCACCAAATTAGAGCATAGTTTGTAAATTCTATGGTTGCCAAATTCACCTTTTTGTCTTCTCTATAGTTATTGCAGTAAAAAGTTTGCTCTATTTTAATCTCCCACCCCAAATCAATCTCGGGGTCATTCCTTCCTTGAAATTTAGGTATTTTAATTTTAACCCCATCAAGTCCTTCATCCCTCTCATTTCTCCTCCTAGGTCTTTCCTCTCTATTATTTTCCTTATGCTTCCTTTCATTCCTTCGCCTATCCTCATGCCTCTTAGGACTCTCTCTCTCTTCATCTCCACTATCACTCCTTTGAGTGGAGGTTCTAGACCTACACTTTTCTCTTCTATCCATCCTCTCCTCCATCCTTCGATTGTAGCAATTTGATTGGTCACCTCGTCTAAGCGAGCTTGCATTGCATTAGCTCTAGTGGTGGGAGGAATATTAGAACCACTAACCATCATATAGTAGTATGAGGCAAATATGAACAAGAACTCACCACTCTACTCACATGTTTCACTCAAGAAATAACAACTCGTGTTTTCACTTAGAAAATGACTTTTGATTTTAATGTAAACGCTCTTGCATTTTACCACTCAAAGTTCTCTTTAGGTTCTTAACAAGATCAGTCGCGTTTCCAAATCAAAATTTTTTTTATAAAAATTATAGCGATCCTTACAAGAGTTGCTCACTGGATTCGCTGAATGAAAGGAAAACCACAAAGACAACAATCGAAAGGAATTCAAAAAGGCAAACTAGAAAAGGTAACAAAAGAAAGGCACACTCAAAATAAGAAGGCCAAACAAAGACAATACGGAACTAGGAAGAAAAAAATAAATTCAATTGCACAAAAAAAAGGAATAACGTGATAGCACCACAAATAAACTTCCACAGTTGTCAAATAAATTAGTGCAAATGGGTTCTTTTTTGAAGCAATTTTTTTTCTTTTTTTGTTTACAACAAGCAGCTTAAAAGAAGCAAAGATTTCTCTTCTTGCTTTTTTTATTAAAAAAATCGCTACCCCTTTTCTTTTTTCACACTAACACAAATGATTTCTTTTTATTGATGCCCAATTGTGAACAGTAATGGTTCAGTTTAGAATAAGGTGCACAAAATAACATCGTTACAACAATAATATGAGCAAAACATCATAAAGCTGTAAATTGCACAAAAGATAAATAACGAGAAATAAAAGAACGGAATGATAAAGAACGAGAAATAAAAGAACTAAATGATAAATAATGAGAAATAAAAGAACGAAATGATAAAGGATGAGAAATAAAAGAACGAAATGATAAGGAACAAAAAATAAAAGAACGGAATGATAAAGAACGCAAACAAAATACAGAGAAAAAAAGGTGGGGATTAAAGAACAGTATAAACACAAGAAATTTGGCCAAACCTATGATCCGGGCTCAAGATACCACATGATATGTACCAATACGGGGTTCATTGTTTTTTACGGATCTTCCTTGAAAAGACTTCTTGTTATAACATAAGAAAAAGGTGCACAGCTGAACTCCACTCCCTCAAGTTTGAATTCGTGCAAAATGAAGGGATGAAGGCTCCAAAAGATTTTTTTCTCTCACAAAGACCAATAAGCTATTATGTAGGCTTAAATTGACAAGGCTTTGTGACACTTGAATGACCCCCTTGGCTGCCATTTTGAACGTGTTAATCTATACCAAAAATGGGTAGTTTTTCTTTTTGCAAAACTACCAAAAATGAAAGGGATAGGATTTGCCAAAAATGAGTATTTTCATTTTTTTAAAAGCTAATAAATCTTATCTTAATCGCCTAGGTTATTGTGCTAATCTCTCTAGGATTATAGTGAATACTCTCACACAGAGTTAAATTACACTGCCACTTAGTGCACGATGCAATTTTGCTACAGATGGAATTTTTATTTAGGTAGTTTTTAAATTTCTACCAACAAACTAAATAAATTATTTACACTAACCATAAATATAACTAACACTAAACTTATACTATTAATATCATATAGATAATAAATTAAATCACACAATCATATAATTAAATTACACAACACAAAATTTCCATTGTCTAGTCTTTAACAGTGCAATTTTACATGTGTAGAAAAATAAATCAGTTGAGAAGGAAATTTCAGGATGTTACACTCATCCTTCTTGTGGTTGTACTTTCCATATCTAAAGCACACTTGTTAACTCCTTGGCAAATGTACCAATATATCAAAGTAATATTAAACCGGTAAGATCAAGTGTCTGATCTACAAGAACTTTGACTGTTCTCAGAGTTTGTATATATCTAATCTTGAGCTAATAAATGGCTAAACAAAATATTTTTCAAAGTGATAGTGCAAAAATATAACTTCAACCATAATAAATGATAAAAGAGCATAGCAAAATGCAAGAGACAAGAAAATAAACACTAAGGAAGTGGAAATTGATGTTTGGCACATATTTATGTAAATGTGTTGAGTGCTTGTCCTACCAAAATTATTCTTGATGCAATGTTAAAGATTTTTTACCTTTTAAAGTTATTCCAACTATTACGTTTATCAACTAAACTACTCTAACCATGATTCCTCATGTGAAAGAGCCTAAATCACCTAATTTCACTCCTAATCCCTTAAGAGTTAAACCAAATAATTTGCTTTAAGAATAAAGATGCAAAAATAAGGCTAAATAATACCATTTTATCCCTAGACATGGATTACCTAGAAGCTCCTTCAAGTTCTTAGGGTAAAAATATTTTCCAATGATTAAAACCCTGTAACATACATGTGAATGGATGATCAAACTATAAATAAAGCAATAAACTTAGAAAGGAAGCAATAATATTGAGATAACATTAAATGGTTAGTAAAGATCATTACATCAAAGAGTGTTTGGTATCCAAGCCCCCAACAATGGGTAATTTAGCCTCTTATAGTCACAAGAGGCTAAAAAACAATAGATAAAACAAAGGAAATGGAAGAATGAGAACTCTAAAGTGAGTGAGTTTGGCTCTATTTTGTGCCCTTGCTGACTAACTCCCTCCAAAATGCACAGTGTAGCCTTGTATAATGTTCAAAATGATGCACAGTCATGCTCTCTGAAAATGATTGTGCGTTAAGCCTACATGTGTGAGCTGAGTGCACATGCAAAGTACAGCTGACTTAAGTGACCATGCGCTTAGGGCTCATGCTCGATACAACTAGCTTCCAACTTGGCTTCATGCTTTGAGCGTGCACTAGTGCGTTATTCACACATCTTCTATTCTTCAATTCATGTATCCAAAAACTCTACAAAATAGAACAAAACATTGTAAGTTTACTAACTTTAGCATTCTTAAGATAAAAACTCAAAAGAAAAGAAGCATCAAAAGAGAAAAAATTAAATAATTATTATATAATTTAAGTGCACAAACTAATTATTCATAGAAATTATCAACACTATATGTAACCCCTGATACTCCAAATTCAAACGAATGCCTTTAATCACTATATGTGGTACCAAGAGAGATCGATTTCCACACATAGTCTTGCAAATTGAACCCATTAGTGTATTGATGTTAGTTTATCAATCTTTAACATTGTCCCATGGTTCGATCCAACCCTCCATAAGAACTTATTATTGTAAAGCTCAAGCGATAGTTCTAGAATCCTCACCCACACAGCCACCTTTGTCACTTTCTCTACACTTGATAGAAAAAATGGCATCCACCTCTGAACAAAGAGATAATGATCAGTAAACATCCATGATACCTCAAAGAGGGCATGCCTATAATATTCTTATGCAAAAAAAAAAAAAAAAACCATTATGAAATAATTTCTAGACATATCAATTATCTGCAGTGTTCCCACGTTCGCCCAACCCCTCTTCAACTTACTCTTCAACGCCTTGAAGGTGATTGTCTTCCTCGTCAAATGAACCAACACTAGTGCACTCCACTCCCCAACTCTGTGCCTGATACAATAATTTCAGGGCATAATTTATTGCACCCTCACTCTTCTAAAATGTTAATATTTTCACTAGGACAACTCACTTATTTCTTTCATCCCTCATTTCGTTCTTCACCCATAGTGATCATCAACTTTTCCTTGTAAGGGGACCCCCATTTCTTTAACTGAGTACGATACCTCTGATTCCGTATCCACACTCCTTCCATATAATCTCTAGCCTTGACCTTTTTTGTGCTACGGTCAAGTTGGTCTTTCTCTTTCTCTGTCGGTTGGTTTGGCTCGCTCAAAACCTTAGCAGTCTCCATTTTTCTTTCTATGGCTGGTTTGATATAAAAATATCATATAATTCTTTGATTTCGAAAAAGTTTATATAAATATTCCCAATATTTATGACGAATCAAATACATTTTATTCATACCTAAGAATCATGATTCCTAGTCATAATTTTTTCCTCTACCACATGTCCCCTAAGGTTATAATTATATTATTTATACGATAATTTTTGTAATATTATTTACTCTTTATCTCTCTTTCCCTTTATTACATTATATATTTTTTTATCTCTAGTTATTTTCTTTCCGGACTATGTTTGTTAAGTCATTCTAGTTTATTTATAGCTTTTTTTACTAGCTGAAAATATTGTTTGGTAATTTTATCTCCCCTACCAAGCTTACCTCTCCTTCCTAACTTTTTTCAAAACACTATTTGAAGTAACATTTTTTAAAACACTAGCATCTAGATTTTGATTTTTCTATTTTATCTCCTTTTTATACTTAAATTTTTTTGTTAAATTTTCTTATTTTCCTTTTTAAACAAAACACGATTTAATTATTTATTTATTTTCACTTATTCACATTATAGTTCATGAAATTGACAATGATAAATGTTAGATTTATTTTATTTTACTATTTCTTAAATAATTTATATTAGATGATTTATTTTAACAATTATGCTAATTAACATAATAAAAGTATAATTTCTACTTAATGTATGCTATTTTTACCTTTTTAAACTTGGTTAAAAATATTTTAAGATATAACATAAGATTAATGTAGTAGTATAAAAATATAATAGTTGACACTAAAAATATAATTAAAATAATTTATCTAGAAAAATACAAAAGTTAAAAACTAATTAAAAAACTAAAATTATAACACTTTAAAATATATTTTTATCTAAAAATAGATTAAAATTTATATAAAATATAATATAAAATGTAATTTTACAAGTTTTAGATACTTCAACAAATATTTTTATAAAATATTTATTATTTAATGAGTTAACTTAATAATTTTCACCTATCAGCTTTAAATTACAAGTTAATTGTTTAATTATTTTTTTAGCTAATTTTGTCTAACATAATCTCTATAGAGTTTTGTTGTAAGATAGTTATATTGTACATGTATAAAATGTTGGTTTCTTTTCTGTTACTTGACTAAGTCAAAACTACACAAGATGGTTCACTCACCTTATCTTCTTAAGAATAAGTTGTTGCTAATCTTATCCTTGATCTTCTTAGGAATAAGTTGTTGCTAATCTTATCTCTTATTTTTAGCATATATGCCCATATTTTATGCATATCAAAAAATAACATCTTTGATGGAAAGATGTTATAAAAGGAGATGTGCACTATGGTCAAGGTCCCTGTGCTTGCTATTCAAAAAATCTCAATACACGATCAATGAGTGATAGTGAAAGCATAGAAGATCCTTAAGGCAAAAGTCAGATTAGTTTGGAGACTCATAAACTATTTACATATTACTTGACTCACGGACAACAGCAAATCATCTTCTGAGCAAATGGCGAGAGGTATCCATGATCTTAATTTTTTCGCATTTGATCTAATAGTTTTTGATGTATATAAGCATGATTAGATCATTTAGTTTTTCTTACATCTGGTATTAGAGCCCGTTTTTTCCTTTGCCTTGCTTTTGTTTGACACTGATATTTTTGAAATATTGTTTTATTGAAATATGAGTATTTTATTTGAACGTTTTTATTATTAAGAAGCCTTGGAATCATATAGATGATGAACACTCATATTTTTGAAATATTGTTTCACTACTACAAAAGGTAGTTTCTACGACGGGCAATCAACGATGGTTGTAAGAAAACCGACCTAGTATCGTATGCAGTGGCAATTTTGTAATTATTTGAACAATATTACAAAAATGAAGTCGGTTTATAGGAGGACCAACGTTGTTGATTATAATACAAATAAGGTTATATATTGTTGCGATAACGGCAAGTGCATCGCTCGTTCAAGTAATAAAGTGGGTAAGTAAGTATCGTCTCAACAGGGATTGATGTGAAATTTACAATAATTCTAGTCTCAGCAATTGGAAAGGGAAAAGAAAGTGTTTGTGAAGAATTGGTTGTTGTGTTGTTGAATAAAAACAGAAATAAATGCAGTAAAATTGAGTGAAGTTGTTACCAATGGAATGAATAATTGTAGTCAGGACGCAATCCCCTCTGTTCCATACATCTTTCACTTAACTGGTTATCAAGTTTGATTACTCAAATGATATATCTCTCCAAATTTAGTTAATCCTAATTCCTTAGCAATTTAACCCTTTAACCTGAATCGAGAATCCTAATTCCTTAGCGATCCCTATCAAGCTAAGCATTAAAAAGAATATATCATAAGGTTTGCTTGTTTCTGATTGTTCAGAGAATAAATCTTTTCTAGTTTAGTTAACCCCTAATCCCTTAGCGAATTAACCCTTTAACCTGAATCGAAAACCTAATCCCTTAGTGAATTCTGTCAAGTTAAGCATTTCAAAGAATATATTTTAAAATTCTGCAGTCATGCATCCCTATCCTTAGGCAATGAACAACTATTATTCTAATCAGGTCAGAAATTAGAATCCCAACATCCCTATTGCGAATCCTAATTCTCAGCACTTAATTAGAGTGATCAATTCCAAATAAGAATAAAACAAATAAGAACAGAATAGAATAAAACAATCGAAACATTCTCATTCAATACCAGTCAAGTTACAGAGGAGTTCACATCGGTTCTTGGCCTAACCACAATACAGAGTTAGCCTGACATAGGCTTAAAAGACACCAAAGCTGTAAAATAAAACATTATTCTGCAGTGACCTAGCTTTGATGAATGAATTCCAATGAGAAAAAGAGTGTAATGGAATGTGTGGAGGTGTCCAGTGGTGTAGAGCGTCCCCTTCTTCAGTCCAGAAGCCTTGTATTCATAGAATGGTTTAATTAGAGTGACTAAGCCCCTGTTCTGTGCGAATTTCGAACTCAATCTTTTTAAATCAGGAAACTGCGTCTTCATGGCGCTGATGGCGTGAGATCCCGCGCTGATCGCACGAGTTGCACGAATAGAAACTGCCTCTAGACCTTGTGGCGCGGATCGCCCCAATTGTGGCGTGGATAACGCGAGCTTCGCGGCATGATCTCGCTGATAGGGTGAACTTCCACGCTAATAGCATGAACCATTCGAATTGAACCATTGATCCTGGCCTGTGGCGCGGATCGCGAGGATGCTGGCGCAGATCGTGCGAAACCTGGAATTTGATTTTCTTCCTTTCTTGCCTTGTTCTCCTCCTTTTAGGCCCTGAAATACATCTTGGAAATAAAATGAGATATAATTAAATATAAATAACAAACTAGCCTATACTTAATCTAATTCCTAATGATTTAATTGAAATATAACCTAAAACTAACCTAAAACTAAGATGTGTTAGCAACACATCATATATAAACCGTCGTTGTCTTCGGTTATTCAAAGTCGGTTTCCATAATAACCATCTTTGATTCATTTTTAAAAAATAAAAACCTAATTTTTGCACATAGCTGTTTCACTTGACCTTCTTCGTAGATTTCCTGCGTCGGCGCTGCTGTGTCACAACAACATTGTAAAAGTTGTTTCACTCCAGCTTTGATGCTCACTCATACACAAAGAAGCCATTTCACATATGGTAGCCATGTATGAAGTTTACGCATTCGTTCCAATGTCGTGAGGAGCTCTGCAGTCATTTGCAGGTATGGGTGTAAGAAGCTCCATTATTTGTACTTGTTCTTTACTTGGTTACACATTTGGGATGGTGTTGTCGAAGTAATGGAGGGTCGTTGCTTCCGACCTTGCTACCACCATTTTTGTATTTTCAAAATTCCTAATGTGGGTGTTTAACTTAATATTTGTGTTTCTGACAGATGAGTAATTAGTTCGCGAAATCAATTACTTAAATTTTGAAATGCATGTCTCAATTTTGAAGTGCATGGGTGTTTAACTGAAATCTTTGTAATGTGTCCATGTTTGAACCATGTTATTGGGTTTCCCTTTCTTTCAATGTTCCTGCTATTCTTTCTAATTTCTAGCCAATTACTTTAGAGATAATTGTTCCAAATAATTGAGGGGAAATTTAAGGAATCATGTCATGAACGAATGCTATGAAAAGAAAAACTGTTTCAGAATTTACTAGGTTATGCAATGGTACACTTCTTTCAGTTCTTTGTCTCTATTTCTCTCAGTAAAATTGCTATCTAATTAATTCTTTAAGTTAATTGCTATTTGATGTGTTGCAAACACATCTTAGTTTAGGATAGTTTTTAGGTTATATTTTGATTAAATAATTAGGAATTAGATTAGTTTTAGTTAGTTTATTAATAATATTTTATTTTATCTCATTCCAATACCAATCATGCATTTTCAGGACAAAAGAGGAGAATAAAGGCCAAAGAAAGAAGAAAACAAGTACTGGAGTCTC
>PYAF01004435.1:120783-138286 GCA_007407185.1 Glycine tomentella
TTTTTATTCAAACACCAACCACAACTCAACAATTACTTCTTTGTTCTTTATTTTTCTGTTTTTAAATTCCAATTATTTAGAATTAATATTATTGTAAAAATCATTCCAATCCCTGTGGAGACGATAACTCTACTTACCTACTTTTATTACTTGTTAACGATCGGTGCACTTGCCGTATTCGCATAAATCGCACAACACTATTTCATAAATAAACAAGGTTTAGTTGTGAAGTTTAAGTTCTTGGTGAACAAAGTTCTAGGCAAAAATGTGCTAAAAATACTTTAATAAAAACAAAAATAGTTTGATAGCAGCTCATCAATAACAGGTCATCAATAGTTTTGGATTTCCCTTTTGCAGCGCATAGCAAGGTTGACTTGTGCAGTTTTGTCTTTGCTAGTTCCTTCAAAGTTTGTAGCTTTTTCTTGTGAAGGTGAAACAGCTAACACAAACAGCCTTAGTTAGAAAATACTTCACAAATTTCTACTTATTGGTTTTGTCAATTCTGATTCAATAAGTTTTAGTTGGGTTGTGGACCATGTGATAATGAGTGAGAGTGAGACTGTATCAAATTTGGGAGCATCCCCTTCCCGTAGTATTGGTTCAGTTGTGGACAGTGCGATAAGAAGTAGTAGTGCTAGTGAAGCAGATTTGGGAACTGTCATGAGGACTGTCGTAGATGCACAATTATTCACCCTGGCTAATATTTTAGCTAGTCTAGTATAGGCTCCTCAGAACATGCATCCACATCAACGCAATCCTTCTGGGAAGTACTTGGGATTTTGCATGACTTGTCTCATTAAACAAGTGTGTATGTGTGTCCTTATTAATGGCAAATGTACAAAACTTCAAATAATTATATCAACTTTACCAAGGAGATTGTGTCAGAGCAAACACTTGAAAGACAATTGGAGGCTTTATAAACAAAATGATTGTGATTAGAGAAATGAATATCAGAATGCAACTGTATAATACTATGATAGGCTAAGCAACTTAGGTCAATAATTAAAGGTAAAATTGTTTTGGCCATTATCTAGACAATTTGAATGCATGACATGGTGGATGTGTTTTTATTCTCGCCAGAGTAGTTGGAAAAGGTAGCAAAATTAGAAGATTCTTTAGTGAGTTAAAGCTATTGGAAGATGAGAAGGGTGAAACAACCGTATCATGAACAACACATCCACCAAATACTTTTGTTTCAAGTTTTCTACATGTTATGATGTATCAGATAATCAGATTCATCAGCACCGCTCCGTCCATTTTATACTATTAGTATTTAGTAAACATGATCGAGCTCAAGAGAGAAGAAAGAATGACAAAAAAAAATTACAGAACTTAAAAATAGAATTATATTAAAATGAGAAAGATCATTTTACAAGGGTACAATAGAGCTTATAAAGCTAATGAGAGTAACCAACTTCCTAACTAATGTAATAACTAATTTGTGTATGTCTAATATACGCTCTTTTTTTCTGATGGATTCTTCTTGGAATATGCTTCTTGTGGTCATCACATCTAGAATTGCTACTATTTTGATGTATCTTCTCTGTTGTACTTTGACTTATGCTGGATAAAATTTCTCTTGCAGAGATCTCAGCTATAACAAATTAAATGGACCAGTCCCGAAAAACCTTCAAGAAGTAACATTAGCAACGTACATGTGAGAACTTTTTAACATGTTCCATATTAATTTTACTCCAAAACAGGAATCGATATCCTTTTCGTTGTCAAATCCAGTTAGATAGTTAATATCCAAAACTCTGGTTGCTTACTCTGTAGAAGCCACTTTCTATCTATAAATAATCAAATGATTATTAGGTTTCGGATATTATACCTATTCTACTTGTTTATAATATCTTTATTGGTTTCTTTATATAAAAAGTTCAGGTTGTCTTTGGTATAAGCTGTTTATGTCCAATTGATGATAGTCACCGTCGAAGACTACATTCTTTGAGGACTCTATCACAGTTAAGGATTCCTTTCTGTTGTCATCAATGAGGTTGCTATTGTTGTTTGTGCCCACTGTACGAGGTTTGTGTGTCTTTTGTACACTTTTTTGCGTATCACACTTACTTGTTGTAACATGTGTTATACCTTGCTTTTAAAGTTATCTCAATTTTTAGTGAACCTTAGTGTCCCTTTCGAGATTTAGTACAATGATTAATACAAAGTTTGGATTAATCATTGTATTGAACCTTGAATTGTCCGTTTGGACAGTTTGGGAAGATTTTATTTTTATACCTAATTCATGTGTTGAAGTGAAGTATGGTTTGTTTATTTTGATGAAATTTTGGATAAATGCATCTTGCTTTGATCTTTGGGTGCACATATGAGATATGGTGACTTCGTGTCACTAATTTCACTTGGTGTACTTGGAGATGGAGGCGAAATGCTGCCAAAATTTTGTCAAAGTGGACAACCCATAGTTCACCTCGACACATGAAATAGGTACAAAAATTAAATCTTCCTGAATGGGATAGGGCCACACCTTGAATGAAGTAGGTGGAATGTTTTTGCATGATGGATAACCTTGTTAGTATACCAGCAGAGTAAACATGGATCTTGGTTGGATGAACAAACCACGTATCACTGAAGACTATGAGAATGGGGTTGAATACTTCTTGCAATTTGTTGAACTTAATGCACCATCGTTGGGTGGTAAATTCTTCTGCCCTTGTGTTAAATGTGCAAATGGAAGACGACAGTCATTGAATGAGATTAGGTCACATCTTATATGTGAAGGCATAATCCAAAGTTATACTAAATGGATTTGGCATGGAGAATTGTCAGACGTGCCATCAATGTCTGAAACTGTATCTCATGACGACATATTTGGGTGTCGATTGGAAGAAATGATACGTAATATTGGCCAAGAGGGTTTTCGTCAAGCACATGCACCTTACTATGACCAATTAGAAAGTGATTAAAAAAAGCCATTGTATGCGGGGTGCACAACATTCACAAGGATGTCAGCTATGTTAGGTTTAATGAACTTGAAGGCAAGATTTGGGTGGAGTGACAAAAGCTTCACCGCATTGCTACAATTGTTGAAAAATATGCTTCCTGAAGACAACGTTCTAACGATTGCATCTTGTACAGGGGTGACTTTGCGACACTGCGCAATTGCCCCACGTGTGGGGTTTCCCGGTACAAAGTGAAGGATGACAATAGTGGTCATGATGCAACACCAAAGAACCGCTGCCCAGCAAAAGTTTGTTGGTATCTTTCCATTATTCCCAGACTTAAGCGATTGTTTTCTAATCAAAATGATGCCAAACATTTTAGTTGGCATGCAGAAGGAAGAGTAGCTGATGGGTTCCTTTGGCATCCTGCTGATTCTCCCCAATGGAAGAAGATTGATTGTTTATACCCAGAATTTGGGTCAGAGCCAAGAAACCTAAGGCTTGGTCTTGCTTCAGATGGTATGAATCCTTTTGGTAGCTTAAGTACCAACACCAGTTCATGGCCTGTTTTGTTGATGATTTACAACCTCCCTCATTGGCTATGCATGAAGCAAAAATACATTATGCTGGCTATGATGATATCTAGTCCAAGACAACCAGGCAATGATATTGATGCCTTTCTGAGTCCGTTGATTGAAGACTTGCGGAAATTGTGGGTTGACGGCGTTGAAGTATTTGATGCAAATGCCAAACAAAGTTTATTGATGCGTGGAATGGTTTTTTGCACCATTAACAACTTTCCCGCATATGGGAATTTGAGTGGTTATAGTGTGAAGGGGCATCACGCATGTCCTATCTGCGAGAAACAAACAAGCTACCTGCAACTAAAACATGGAAAGAAAACAGTGTATGCTAGACATCGGAGATTTCTCAAACCTTAGCACCCTTATCGACGATTGAAAAAAGCTTTTAATGGACGCCAGGAGACTGAATTTGCACCTAAACAGTTAAATAGGAAGCAAGTTTATGATCGGGTCAAGGACATTATCACTATTTTTGGGAAGACACAAAAGAAGGAAGCCACACAAAAGAATACCTGAAAGAAAAGGTCAATTTTTTTTATCTTTAGTACTGGTTCGATCTAGAAGTCCGACATTGTATAGACGTGATGCATGTTGAGAAAAATGTATGCGACAACTTAATTGGAACCTTACTGAACATAAAAGGAAAAACTAAGGATGGTTTGAAAAGTCGACAAGATTTGGTTGAATTAGGTATATGTGAACAATTGCATCCCATATCAGAGGGTCGTCGAGTGTATTTGCCACTAGCATGTCACACCATGTCAATAAAGGAGAAAAAAAGTTTTTGTCAATGTTTGCAAACTTTGAAAGTCCCACAAGGATACTCTTCAAATATCAAGAGCCTTGTGTCCATGAAGGAGCTTAAATTGGTAGGGATGAAATCTCATGATAGCCACATTTTAATGCAACAATTGTTGGCCGTAGCCATTTGAGGTACCTTGCCTAACAAAGTTAGGGTTTCCATTACTCGTCTATGTTTATTTAATGCAATTTGTAGCAAAGTTATTGACCTTACACAGCTGGATGACCTGGAAAATGAGGCTGCCATTGTGCTTAGTGAATTGGAAATTTTTTTCCGCCTTCCTTTTTTGACATAATGGTGCATTTAATTGTCCATCTTGTTAGGGAGATAAGGTTATGTGGTCCGATTTTTTTATGATGGATGTATCCTGTTGAGCGGTACATGAAGGTCTTCAAAGGTTACACCAAAAATCATTACCGACCAGAAGCTTCAATTGTTGAACGGTATGATGCTGAAGAATGTATTGAGTTATGTTCGGAGTACGTTGATGCACTTAAACCTGTTGGGATTCCGCAGACCCGTCATGACTTAACCGGCGTAGGCTACGATACACGAGGCTTCAATGTCGTCACTATGACCCGACAACAGGTTGAACAAGCACATTTGTATATTCTGAATAACACACAACATGTTTTGCCTTACATAGAGATGCACAAACAACACATCACATATATGCACCCAAATATGAACATCATGAAGGCACTGCAAGAGCATAACAAGACTTTCATTAAGTGGTTCAGAGAAAAAAATCCTTGCAGAAGAAAATGCTTCGAAAAAGTTAACTCTACTTGCGTTGGGCCCAAACCTGAACGTCCCTACTTGGAAGGGATACGATATCAACAACTACTCCTTTTACACAAAATCACAAGATGATAAAAGTTCTGTACAGAACAGTGGTGTCAGTGTTGAGGCTTTTTCGGACCACTTCTCTCGTGCATCAGATAAAAAGTCGATTCGAGCTTCGATGCCTTACTTTGGTGTCATTGAAGAAATATGGGAAGTTGATTATAATGAATTCAGAGTGACGGTCTTTAAGTGTAACTGGGTTAACGGAAACACTGGCGTTCATGTCGACCAATTTGGTTTTACGTTAGTTGATTTTGATAAACTGGGTTACAAGGATGAGCCTTTCATCATGGCTGAACAAGCTAGACAAGTCTTTTATGTGCAGGATCCTTCAAATTCTAGGTTGTCTGTGGTCATCCAAGGAAGAACAATTGGCATAGTCGATGGAAGGCTTGTGGGAGAACAACAAATCTTAAGTAATCAATGTCAAAGAATTTGTGTTCTTTATGAAATCACATTTTTACCTTCCATTAATGGTATTACTGAATTCTTTAATTTGCATTTATATTTAGTTTTCTTGTTAAATGATGACAACTTAATTGCTTTTATTTTGTTTTTTCAGACAATAATGGCAACACCACCGCGGTGCCCTCCTCCTTCAGATGAACCTTCAGAGTGTCCTTCGAGAAAGAGCAGGCAATCAACACGACTAAGAAGCTTGACATCACGGAACTTGGACCAGCGTAGACCAACCGTTCAAGTAAATCCTTAAACTGGGAAAGGATCTGGTCCCCACAGACACAAGTTCCACAGCTACCACAGACACAAGATGTGCCGACAAATCTTAAGCAGCTAATATGGGACAACATATTGGTATTTCAAAAAAATTTGTTTGTTTTTTTTTGTTAAGTCAATTAATTGTACCACAAAAGTAATACAGTTAATGTGAGTTGTTGTTGTTGGTGCAGGGAAAATTTGACATTCCAAAACCACTTCAAGTAAGGAAGAAGGTGATGTCATCTGTGGCCACCAGATGGAGGCAAATTAAGTCTTCGCTGACATGTAAATACATATATGGTGATAAACAGGGTCAAGATAATGACCTTCCTTGTGTTAAGTATGGGCTGGATCAGGAAACTTGGGAGGCATTTGCAGCAAGCAGGGAAAATCCTAATTGGCAGGTTACACAACTAGTTAACAAAAGTGATAGAAGTATTTATCAATTATTAGTCATTTTCATTGACTTAAATGTTTAAGTGGTGTCATATTTTATGTTATACACAGGGGGTTAGAAAAAAGGCCTAGGAAATTCAGAAGTTCAATGATTGCCCTCACGTCCTATCTCGAGGGGGTTATGAGTTGCTCGAAAAAAGACTGATGGAAGAAAAGATCAAGAAAAGACAACAGGATGCCGAAAACACCGAGAACCCTACATTGGTCGATGAGCCACCTTCTCCAATTGCAAGGCATGTTAAGTGGAAGATGGCTCGAACAAAGAAGTATGGAAGAATGACATCTACAGCGAGCCAAGAAATAGTAGATAGAATAGTGAGTTAATATCATATTTTTTGTTATATGACTAATGTATGGTAAACGACGTTCTGATTTTTGTGTTTGTCATGTACTTGGTAATGCAGGACTCGTTAGAAGAACAAACAACACAGGGGAGATTTGTTCCCCATGGTCGAAATGATATTTTAAACACTGCACTAGGAAGACCAGAGCACCCTGGTCGTGTTCGTGTAGCAGGGACTGGTGTCACCATACGCCAATATTTTGGACAGGCATCCTGTGGTTTTGGTAGTTCTTTGCAATCCATCAGTCAAGCTGATTTGGTAGACCTGATTCAAAATATGAAAGAAGAATGGAGGAGAGAACAAGAAGAAGTAACCAAAAAAACAATTGAGAAAATCACACAAGAGGTTAAGGACAGTATGAAAGAAGGGTTGAAGGAGGTAATCAAAACGGAGTTGTCCCAAATGGCATCACCACCGTCCCCTCAGGGTGACTTGGATTTTCAGCAAATAGTTGCACGTGTCAGCACAAAGGGGAGTTGTGCTGATCAAGCAGCGAATCCATCAGGTGACGACCATGTCACCAACGTGGTACCTACCATGGGACTACATGTGGTGTGTGATCAATCTACAGAGCTGGTTGCCATGGGAAAAGTTGAGCACGGGGTGTCCACCATACACAACGTGGCTTATGCAGATGATGTCATTAGAGTTATTGCCAAGGAAATTATTGATGGGGATGCTGAAGTCCCTATCCCGTCATCTGAAATCCAATATATGAGAGATACCCTTGGCACATTTGTTGCGTGGCCCACACATCTTGTCAGGCTTGTGCCTCCCTAGGTATTCATGAATGCAATTTTTCATTTATATTACAAGTTGTTTGAATTAAAAAGTAATTTGTTGTTTATGTTACGTATTCAATATTTAATTAAATGATGTGGTTATTCACAGTGATAGGATTCAGAGTTGTGTACAAAAAAAAATCCAATGAAGCGGTTCAAAGGTCGGACACTGATTGTGGAGATGACCTATTGGGCGACCTCATTCAGAACCTATTTGATTTTTACAAGAACCCAGTGGAGTTGGTGTGGCATGGAGCTAAATTTGGGCTCCCTAATGCAGTGACATCATTCTTCATCACCTTTTCTGATGTGAATGAAATTGTTTCAGGCAACAAATGTTTGAACATTTCTAACCTACAGTTGGGGATGATGTAAGTACATTAAGTTTCACGACGTGTAGTACAAAAGACGATTTATACACCATTTAACCTTGGAATGATGTTTTATTTTGAGATGTAATGTGTTAAAATTAGGTTTATGGAAGAAAAAACTACAAGCTTAGGGCATGAATCGGTCTATGGATTTCTTGAGCCTCAATCGCTATACAACGTAAAGGAAAGAAGTGAAGAGTGTCAAAAATACATCGAAACATGGGTCTTGGAATCACAACGACAACTGTACCTAGGAGCTTACTTCAATCAGTAAGCTAAAGTAATGGTTTGGAAATGTTTCTTTTGGTTTTGTTCATTACATAGGAAGCCTGATATTCACATCAAAAGCGCAATTCACAAGTTAGTTGAAGTATTTGATTAAAAAGAAGCATCTATGTAATAGCCTAAACCCCATTCATTCATGTTTATTTATGCAAATACAGGGCAATGAAGACATTGAAGCCAACATTCCGTGTTAAAACGTCTAATGTGATGCCAAAATGGATTGAAGTCAAGGTAAGGCATTTAATCATTATGTTGTGGACAATTATTGTTTTAGGTGTTCGTGTTTGATTGGTGAAAATTCACGTATAATATTTGTTGTCTGTTTTTAGAGCCATTTTCAAACAAGAGGATATGAATGTGGCTATTACGTCATGCGTTGGATGTGGAACATAGTCAGTGGGTAATGTCAAGAGTGAATGGAACAAGGTATATTACTTTTTGTATGCAATGTGTTTTAACTTTTTTTTTAAACTATGAACTGACTACATCACTAATTATCTATAATTGGGTTATGTTCATGTGCTTATGTTTGATGTAGTGGTTTCTGGATGCGACACCGTTAGACATGGCGTACATAACAACAATTCGGAACAAATGGGCAGCGTATTTGTTAGAAGTTAAAAGGAAGATGCTGACACACCATTAGTGCTTATAGCACAAACTAGTAGGATGTATTTCATATGACAAAACAAAATGTACAAGTAACTGTTACATGTTTGTGATTTTTCATGTTGACTTTAATTAAATGCAAATGGATTGACAATATTTGTTTATTACAAATTGTGTTCATAATTTATGTGGTAAAAAGAAGGTGCTGGAGCACTTTTGCATGCTTGTGCTGGTCTTCTTGTATCTGTAGCAGTAGTTTGAAATCCAATATATGGCCTTTTAGACAGCTTCAAATGGTGACACAAAGCAGAGCTACTGTTATCCTTAGACTAGGAAACCTTCAGCTATGTCATTATCGTGTGTGCGTGCCTGTGGATATTCTGTTCATGGAATTGTGTTTGATTCCTTTGTATGAGATTCCCAAGGTAAGTTGTGTTCCTCTTTCCATGGCCTTTTCCGCAAGCCCAGTGAGTCATTCTCTTTTCCCTTTTATTATTTTTGCATGTTGATGTGTTTAGCTGTGCATGCCAAGGTCAATTAAATCTTCTAGGAAGATCGTATATGTAAACCAAGATGTCAATGTTTTATTTTTCTTGAAGGTGCCAATTTCGAATTGGTTGGCTTTAAAAATGCAGATATGGCTATTTCCTTTTCCCTGGGGTCAGCATTGCTTTCTTGATGTAGCTTAGACAACATATTCACTTTCATCCACTGAAGAGAGGTGGCTAGCATTAAAACCTCAGATTGCGGGATATTTAATGGTTGGTAAGATTGCTTCAAGACTTAAAAATCATGATTCAGTAAGACTAATGTTGTGCTGGCCTTCGTGCTCAAATAGAGCTACTGTGTCATTTGCATGAGACCTTTTGGAACGAAATAGTCATACCTGGTGACGTAATGGAGTTTCATGATTTTAACTGTGTTGGGGTTGTATTCTTTTGTTTGTTTATCTAGTTCTATACTTAGAAATATTTAATAAGCAATTCATGTCATCTATACAATGGTGTTGTAAGTATTGAAAGGAAACGAAACCTTGTTTGTTGATTCAAAAAAATGAACTTTGAATGTTGAAAAATTATTGTTCTTTTGTGGATCTTCATAACAGAGTGGAAGGATATTGTGTTTGATCCTCAGCGTTCATTTAGCATGCATTTTCATTACCTTTTGACTGTATTTGTCTTTACTTTTATGACAAATTAGTGATTATAGGTAACATTGACTTATTCAATATCTAGTGACTAGTGTTCCCTTTCGTATCCACTTGGTATTTCTTGTTTTCAGTTTTCACCTAATTCTGTTTTAAACATTTTTTTATAGAACACATTGATATGTTGTTAAGAGGCAGAAGTTAAACTTCAATGTGTCATCTCTTGTAAGATTGGCTAGCTATGGTTAGTTGTTGAATTGATAGATTAAGATTTAGCTCATAGAGCATTATGAGTTTTGCTTTGTCATTGTCAGGCTGGAAACGGATTTCAGTGTTAGATATATTTCAGAGAGATGTGTTGTATAATCTCTCTAGCATATTCATTACAACATCCATTCTACGCTTACTTCAAAGTATCATTATTGACTCAAGTTGCTTTTAGATTACAATGCATATGTAAGCAAAGGTATGATTTTCTGTGTATGCAGTAAAAGATGTAGTATTTTCTTTTTTTATCGTCAATCACTCTAGCGTTCCTTTTGTTGGCAGGTTCATTGCTTAAGCAGAAGTTTAGCTTGACAATATTTTAATCTTCTTCAATAGGGATTGCCCTGCTAAATGCAAAGAAGCTATATAGTCATTGATATATGCTGCAGCAACATTTTCTGATATGCCCGCACTACACAAGCTCAGAACGTTGTTCACCTGGAAATTTGGGAATTCTCTTGAACTTTAAATAAGCAAAGAGGTAATGGATGGGACCACTCTTATAGCCTGTAAATTATTTTCTTGATGACATCTTTGTTTCCACTTTCTACCACTTACTTGAATAATTGTTTTTCTCCAGTTTGTTGAAAACTTGAGGCAAGATCCTCCTTCGAAAGAAATGAAGATCCAGCTGTTGCATTATGTAGCACAAGAGTTTTCTATTGAATGGAATAACAAGGCTTTGGAGCAGATACTTCACTAACCGCCTCAGTTACATTTAGTATGTTTTACTTATCATTGATGATTAGTTTTTTTTATCTATAATCAAGCATATGAGTCAGCAAAAATATGAATCAGAATTGGATAATTAGAAGTGAATTGATATATTTTAATCTCCTCTTGATTAAATATTAATACTATTTAGTTTTCCTGAATTCTGATCTATAACTGAAATAGCTATGATACATCAAGCTGAGATGTATCCAGCCTGTTTTAAGGTCCACACTTATTCAGTTATACATTATATTCGGCAACTCAACCTGTTTACATCATCAGGTTTAAGAATGCTTTTGCCTTACCTCGGGTTTGCCACTTGGAAAGTGATGCAGAACTTAAACATGAAATAGTGTTTTAGATTATTAGTTTAAAGATTGGATAAGAAATTGTGCAGAAATCAAGTCAAATGAGTTGAATCATTTCCTTTATTAGAGAGCTTGAATTATAGTATGAGAATGTTACATATGGTAAAATAATTCAAATAAATCATTTGAAGAGAGTTCATTCTTTAAACATTTGTCGTGTTATCAGAACTCTTTCAATTAAAAAGAAAAAGACAAAGGCTTCACTGTGGACTTTAGTTAATGGGGGACTAAAGTGCAATCTTAACTGAGAATAAAGAAATTCTTACATGAAATCAGTTCTTACATGTTTCGAAACAAGCAAGAAGGAAGAGGGGGAAAAGGAAGGTATTAATTGAGAATCCAAGAAAAAGAGAACTCGAAAAAAGAAAAAGCTAAATACAACTCTCTTTTGTACTTCATAAAGAAAAAGCATTCATTGCTAAAAGTAGGCTGCAATCTCTTAGTTTAAAATGATGTTGTGAATCATGAGTGCTGATTTCTAGTTTTTACCACCATACCTGATCATTGATTTAACTATGTACAAACATAGTATGTTTCCTCACATGCTCACTGTGTTGATCACTTAAGTCATTATCTGAACCTTTGCTATCACAAAAGGGCGGTCTATCTGGTGCTGATTGTGTCATTTGATTCACATCCATTTCCATAACTCCACACTCCTCACGGCCACCAAGTTCCATATGGGAAGATTGCATTGGATTGGGCTTCCCTCTCCCACGAGACAACTCGAGCTCCTACACTTTTTCCAAGGATTAAGAATCAAATGAGACAAAATTCCATTTGAAGGCCATCAACCAGTTCCCAGTGATGGGCAGAGCCCGACTGCAAGACAAGATTCAACCAGTTCCCAGAAAAGTGTATCCCATCACGATTACCCTGTGAATGATACTTCTCAGCCATTCTACGCAGAAATATGCTTTCAAACACTCAATAAGCATGACAGTGACCAACAGGCAATCCCATTTTGAAACTGCTACACCTGCTTGTTCTTTTTGAAACTGTTCTTGATGTGACTTATATCTGTCTGCTTTAGGAGAGTTACCCCTCCTTTTTTGTAGACTCTGTGCAATGCTGCAATCCCATTTTTGTCCAGCAAAACTTAAAACACAAGACATGGTTAAGTTTATTTTGTATCAATTACTGTCCATAGCTATTTGGTGGCACCTTTGCACCATAGCTACTTGCCCTTGCTAACAACTCCAATGAAACTTTCATTATAGTTTCCTATAAATCAGGAAAATTAGAGGACGTTCTGGTTTTAGTAACTCATAGTTATTGTTACTAATAAACATAGTAGTCAATCTTGTAATAGTGGTTTTGTGGTATGCCGAATTTCCTTGTGTTTTTTATTCTGGGTTAGTAAACATGTAAATCTCACCAGAGGCAATTTTGCATTACTTCAAAATAAATGTAGAATTTCCTTGTGTTTTTCAGGTTCCTCTAGCTCCATTACAAAGAGGTAATGGCCCTCATTTTCTCAATCAAATGTGGCAGAATGAGTCTCACGGTTAATCACAAATTCTTGAGCCAGTGACATCCCTGTCATGATTACATGGAACTATGGTGGTAACAATGTGGCTGTGGAGGGATGGTGGGATAACAAGACATCTAGGTGATATTTAACGATTCCTTTTTTGGTAACAATAGTGTTGGATTGTATTTGACATAAAAAGTTATCATAACTGCAAATGATCTACAATGAGATTAGTACCAGTAAATTTTATTACTTGCAGGAAGTGAACCTTTGATGCTAGCTTGGAATTAGTGTATTTGTCTTGCATTTGCTCCATTGGTCATGCAATGCAAGTTATGTTTTTATTTTATTTTCTGAGTCGGTGGAAGGCTTATTCATTTGAAAGACTTGTAAAGCTCCTGCATAAGTTGTAACTTTTCAGCACAAAAGACATATTTTTCCATCCTGTAATCTTATGTTCTCTAAAGGTTTAGACATTTATGCAAATTCTGAACACAGAGAAATTGAGATATATATCCAAAACATTTCCTTTTATCAAATTCAAAGTGCCCTGAAGGTACTTTGGGAATCATTTTCTTTCCTTTTCTGCTGTGATCAGAATTCATGCATTTATTATATCTTACTCCATCTTCAAAAATATTTTCATCTTAATTTTTGCTCTGTGGAAGCCATGTTTATGTCACGTGTCTAACCTCAGTGTCACCTTTGAACAGGCAGGTCATGTTGGAGAGGACGTGGAATCCATATTATACAAGCTCTTCATGGCAAATACTCTGATGAATGTTGACTGTGTTTTTAATATAAAATAGTAATTTGGGTATCTTTAGATTAAACAAGACCAATGATTCTATGTCCAATCTTTGAGGGTTAATGTTTCAAAGCTTTATTAATGAGAAGTGGAACGTAAACTGGGTTTAAAGGGTTTGATGTGTGATTCAACCTTCAGTAGATCATATGGTTTGAATTTTTGTACTTTTATGATTTGAACATAGCATATAGTGCTGATGGTACTCATGCATGCTGTTGCAAAATTTTCTTTGTTATTGGGAATTAATTTCTTTTATCTTCAACTCTTTTAAGTTTTTATTGAGGTATGGTTTTCTCCATGGTTTATTGATCTTTAAAAAATTGATTGCTTCTTTTGTGAAATGGACTGGTTGAAGTTGATCAAAGAATCATAAATTAATAAACATAGCGTCACAAATTGTAGTCTGAATCAAGCATTGGATGAGTTTATTTCCAGGTTGCTGATTATAATGTTGCAGCTACACAGCAAGGCATTGTTTATATTGATGAAGTTGACAAGATTACTAAAAAGGTTCCTCCCTGTTTTGACTTTTTCCTCCATCTGTCAAATTTCAAAACCAAATATTTGTCTGCTGTTTTCAACATCTACTCTTTACGTTTCAGGCTGAGAGCCTTAATATCAGTAGAGATGTTTCTGGTGAAGGTGTTCAGCAGGCATTACTAAAGATGCTTGAGGGGATGGTTAGTTCTTTTCATAATGATCAACACTGAAAGCAATTGGATATAGTTTTGTGAAACTGCTACTAAAAATGATGTTGGAATAGCAAAGTCAAGCATAGTTAAATAACCTGGTTATTTTTCTAATTTTTTCATTTTATGTTGATCCTATTGCATTCTTCCCAATCAAGGTTGTCAATGTTCCTGAGAAGGGAGCCCAAAAGCATCCTAGAGGTGACAATATTCAGGTATGTGTACATAGTCTTTGGTGCCTTACAATTTCAGGTATTTATATGCTTGTAGGGACTATCAGATATATTTATGGTGCTGGTACATGGGTGCAATCACATTTCAATATTTAAGAGTGTTCTTTGTTTTAAACCTTTGAGGGAGCTTAACTGAAGTTTCTTGTTCTTTTTTTCTCTTCATTCTTTACATGTTTAGGTATATATGCTCTAATTGGTTAAATTTCATTTTTGGTATCCTGTTACATAAGAGATATCTGTTGTTTTCATTTTTCTTGTTTTTTCTCATTGGCTTTGTTTTTTTAATAATGTTGAGTAGCATTGCATCATTACGGCATCATTGACATGTTACTTCTATTCAGTTTTACTATATCATCGTCATCATTATTATGATTGGCCAGATTTGGTGATTGGATGAAAAATGTATATAAAAGCCCAACAAATAAAAACCAGAGCAAAGAAGAAAATAAATAAACTGAATAAAGCTTACTAGTCTCCTTGTACCCTATGTAGAATAGGCAAGCCATTAGCCAATCACCATAACTAAGCTTAACAGAGACTACTTTATCCCACCTAAGTAACGACAAAAATTCATGGAACTTGTGACATTCCTCACCAATCATAAGTACCATATAAAATAATTGCACAATGCTAATTTGCCTTCCCACTTTACTCTCCCCAAAACCTTTGAAATGATGTGAGAAAAAGGGCTCCAACTTTTATCAACATTTTTATCACTAACAGAATCTTACAACAAGATCACGTGGAACTTTTAACTGGACATTGAGCACATGTTCTTGTCATTTTATGTTGAATGATCATGGCAATAGGCTAAGGTGAAAGGTTGTTCTTTGATTGAAAAAATAATAATTATGTAGGAATCTGGGACATGTAAAAAAATATTATTGTTAGGATATAGCAAGGTAGCAGTATAATTATAATAGAATTTGATAAACCAACTGTGGTTGTCAAGTTCAATTTGCATTATTAATTTATCAAGGTACTTCTTTGGAACCTTGTATGGATGGAATCTGCAATTTTGTTGTTTGTGTGGTGAAGGCATGATTACGGGTGGAGCAGGAGCAACTGTTTTCTACAATTTCAACCAGAGGCACCCAACTCTTGACATGCCTGTGATTGACTATGATCTAGCACTTCTTTTTCAACCAATGTTGATGCTTGGAATCATAGGAGTTGCTTTCAATGTGATTTTTCCTGACAGGATGCTAACAACTTTGTTAATAGTAGTTTTCATAGGTATGAATTCCTTAACAACTTTTGCAATGGCTTCCTATAAGTTAAAGGGATCTATTTGGCTACTGGAACCTGTTCAGGTATATGAAGATATGTTTAAATTTGTAACCATAGTGTAGCTTGTGCATATGCACACTTTTGTTCGACACGAATTATTACATGACATTTAAGTACAGTAAATCTTGTAATAATATATTGGTTGTGCTAATGATTTTCCTTTGTGTATGGTAATTGTGTGTCAAATTGTTGATATTGCATATATGTATATTTATATATATTGGTGACATATATAACTGCAAAATGATATCCACAATAATCCTAATGTCAATCAAGTAATACACATACACATTTATGGTGACTATCAGATTTGTGGTCATTGTTAATTAACGGAAAACTAATTCCATAATGTCAGTAAAGACGGTTTTGGCAAACCACCGTTGTCGTTATTTGTTGATCAAAGTCAGTTATTTTAGAAAATCGTCTTTGTATCATACCTATCAAAAACGGTTTTTTAAAATAACTGTCTTCGAATTATAAAGAAAATAAAAAAAAATCCGTTTTGGAACCTTTTAAGACAGTTATTTTAAATAACCATCTTTGTAGGTAATTATTCAAAGTCGATTATTTAAAATAATCATCTTTAAATTTACAAATACGATTTTCTAAGTCAGTTATTTTTAAATAACCGTCTTTAAATTTACAAATACGATTTTCTAAGTCAGTTATTTTAAATAATCGTCTTTGTAGATATCTATTCAAAGTCGATTATTTAAAATAACCGTCTTTAAATTTACAAATACGATTTTTAAGTCAGTTATTTTAAACAACTGTCTTTGTAGATAACTATTTAAAGTCGGTTATTTAAAATAATTGTCCTAAAATCTTTAAAAAAAACCGTAATTTATTATTTTTAAAATAAATGACTTTCAAAGTCGGTTTTATGAAAAAAAACCGTCTTTGATTCTTCCATTCAAAGTCAATTTTTTGAAAAAACCGTCATCGATTGTATGAATTTAAAAAAAAAAAATCAATTAAAAAAATGCTTTCTAAGACGGTAGTGTATAACCGTCGTTGTAGGCTCCCATATTCCACGATGTGTACTTACAAAGACGGTTTCAAAACCGACTTTGTATGCCTAAAATAATCGACCTTGGAATCATATAGATGATGAACAATAAAAAAAGGACTATTTTTGCACCATCTGGGTCTTAAACCTAGATTCAGCCCTTTTAAGAAAATTCACATGGACCACTAGGCTACTACAACTTGTTTGATATTTACTCGTCTTTTCTGCATGTTATACATTTCATGCGTTCCTGTTTAATTTTGGAATTTGTAGAGTTTTGATTTGCTTTATGCATGAATATATTATGGAAAATTTTATTCTATACATATATATATATATTAAATCAAATGCATAATATTATGTTTCAGTTATGCAATTGTATATGAGAATTTTATTCATCATTATATTATATCTTGATCTTGAAGTGCATAATATGATTTATTCTCATATGATTAAATTTTATGTCTAAGTGATCTTTATAATTTTAATTAATTATGGATTAGTCACAATATCTATAATTTGATTAAAATTATATATTAAGTTGTTTAAAGATCATATAAGGAATTAGGCATAATATTGTAATTAATTGTTACACTTTTCAAGTTACTATTTTATGATATATGTCCACATAATTTATTGTTATTTTGTCATTACATGTATTAATTTATATTTCCCTATACATGTAATATTAAGTTGATTAATCTGAATGATTGATTATTTAATTTTATTGTTTATGGTTAATTACAGTAAAATTAATTTTAGAAATTAGATAATATTTAGTGATCTTTATAATTTAATTAATTAAAGC
>PYAF01004435.1:138386-150640 GCA_007407185.1 Glycine tomentella
ATTACATGTATTAATTTATATTTCCCTATACATGTAATATTAAGTTGATTAATCTGAATGATTGATTATTTAATTTTATTGTTTATGGTTAATTACAGTAAAATTAATTTTAGAAATTAGATAATATTTAGTGATCTTTATAATTTAATTAATTAAAGCCTAGCCACAACAACTTTAATTATTCAAATTATATATTAAGACTATTTAGATCACATAAGGTAGATGATATTAATTATAATTAATCATAATATAATATAGTAGATATTATCGCACATGAATTTCTATTATATTTTTGTATGATTAATTAGGATAAAATATTAAATTATATTTTTTTGATTTGCCCACAGGGATCAAGAAATATAACTTGATAGTTTTATCATAATGTTTATGTGAATTTAATTGAATTAAAATTTTAGCCCATAGACAAATTTTATGTTGCTAAATTCATAATTTTATAAGCATGACTTGTTGGATTCAGGGGGAGCTACTTAAAGAATGCAAGGAATCAAACATTGGTTTTGAGCTTTCAACATGTAATGGATGCCTTGAAGATTAATTAGTGTGGAATGTGTAAGAGAAAAACATTTTTGGTGATCCAAGTGCATTGCATTCATATCATTCCATAATTCAATTAATTTGATTAATAAAAATCACAAGGCTTTAGTTAATTGACTTAGTTTTTAATTTGATTCAAAGGTTTTTGGAAAAATACATTTCTTACTGATTTAATCGATTACTTTAAAGGTATAATCGATTATTTTGTTCTTAGACTATTCTGGAAAAGCTTTCAAGAACAATGTAATCGATTACCTATCGGAATAATCGATTATTTGACCTTTGTTTTATATAAATTGCCTTGTTGAACATTTTAATCGATTATTAATGAGTAGTAATCGATTACAAAGCTATATATGATTTTAAGTCTTGCTGGAAGAATCGATTGCCAAGGTATTGTCATCGATTACACAGGCTTAATTGGAAAAACCATCTTCCTACTTTAATCGATTACCATTTCCAGTAATCGATTACACTATGTGTTTGAAAACCTTAAGTTTGTATTAAATAATCGATTACCACATTTAGTAATTGATTACACTGTATTTGGAATGCTACAAGCTCCTGTCTTAATCGATTACCAGAGTTTGTAATCGATTACATAGTACATTTTGATATTTTGAAGCTTCCTGTCTTAATCGATTACAGGACGGAATAATCAATTATTTGGCTCGTTGAGAAAATCCTGAATTTCATATGAACAGTTTAATCGATTACTATCTTGATTTAATCGATTACATGACTAAAATAATCGATTATATGGAGCGTTTAATCGATTACTGACAGTTACAAAAATTTGTTATAAATAGAACCAAGGCTCAGCTGTTTTTCTAACTTAGTGGAACATTACCCATACGAATTTTCTGAGCTTAAACAGACTTGTGAGCATTCTTAAGTGTTTTCTAAGTGTTCAATTGTTTCTTGCTCCTTTGTGCCTTAATCATGAGTGTGTGATTCAATATTGGAGCTTGAAACCTTTCAAGATTAAGGAAAGCTATGCTTTTTGATGTGTAATCATTCAACCTGATCTGGTAACTTCTTTTTGCATTGCATCTTTGGATCATCAGGTTGTTTCTCACCTTAATTTGGTTGTAATTCTGTTTTGTATTTTCTTTTTTATTTGACTATTGTAATTGGGTTCTTCTTGCTTGGGACTAGAGAAGGGTTCTTTAGCTTAAAGATCAAAGTAGTGTTCTCTAAATCTTTCTCCTTAGAAGTCTAATAGGGTTTTAGGTTTCTGTTCTTTAATCTAGGGTTGATAAAGGGGAGGTTCTTGTAAAAGCTTGTAAGAATATTTTATAATAGTGGAACTCTAATTCAGTGTGAATTAGAAGAAACTGGATGTAGCTTCATGTTTTGAAGTGAACCAGTATAAATTGCTTATGTTCTTATTTCTATATCTTTATTCTCATCTTATTCACTGATCTTTAATTCTTTGAGTCATATTCATTGTTCAACAAGTTTTGTTTTGTGAAATTGTTTTTCTTGAGACTGAGCTATTTGATTGAATAAAAGATTGCTTGGTTTTGGAAGTGATAAAGATCTTGAAACTCTGATTTGAATTTATTTTTTAAAATACCAAGGTTCAACCAATGCACCCCCCCTCTTGATTGTTGTGAAGTATTCCTATTATTTTCATGACTTACATTGGTAAAGCATGATACATTATTTTTGCCTCAAATTTTAATGATAAGCATATATGTTGAATTATTTTGCAACTATCCAACTTATTAGTATAATTGATGTCCCAGAATTGAGAGGAGATTATTTTTCTATCTGGAAGGAAAAGATTTTGCTGACATTAGGATATATGAACATTGCTTATGCTATTAGGAAAGCTGAGCCACCAGCAACTATAGAGAACAGTGAACCATATGAGATGGATCTGTATGAGAAATGGAAAAGATCCAACAGACTATGTGTGATGTTCATTAAAACTAAAATATAGGTTGGTATTAAGAGCTCAGTTGAACAGTATGACAATATGAGAGTGCTCCTGAATTACATTGATGAACAATTTGAGACTTCAGGGAAGGCATTGGCCAGTACCTTAATAATGAAATTTTCTTCCATGAAGCTCAATACTCTGACGGGTGTGCGTGAGCACATCATGCAGATGAGGGACATTGTAGCTCAACTTAAAAACTCTAGAGGTGGACATGTCTGACTCCTTTATGGTACATTTCATTCTGAATGCTCTCACAGCACCATATGGTCCCTTAAAACATCCGACAACACACATAAAGACAATTGGTCTATTAATGAACTCATGACCATGTGTGTTCAGGAAGAGAGGAGGTTGCACTTGGAACAAGGAGATAGTTCTCTTATGATAACCGAAAGGAAGGATAATAAGAAAGGTCATAAGAACAAGGGAAGTGGTAAAATACCACCTCTGCTGTCAAAAGTAGGGGAAAGTGTCTGATCCTTTCAATCAACCGATAGAGGCAAAGGCTTTACTTCAATCGCCTACGCTGGGACGGAGCTGCTGTCAAGTGACGATTGGCCAAGGGGAGTTCCATCATGTAGCCGGGTACAAATAAGCCAGTAAAAGACAATTTTGCCGTGCTAAGGCCTGCTGAGACAATAGATAGTCAGGCAGGTGGCCTAGCCTTAAGGTGATTCTCGCTCCGACTTTGATTTTTGATTCGCGTAGTGATAAAATCATTTCCGATTGGCTTTCTTCATTTGCTTTCCTTTCCCTAAACTTAATCGAATCTTTCTGCCCCATAAGAGAAATTGGCTTTTTCTGGTGAAAACTTAGATGTTGAAGCATGGGCAGTCGTCGATCGATGAATTGAAAAGCTGGAATTAAGAAAGAATCCAGGTGTTTCTTCTATAAAATGAAGGGGCACACGAAGAAAGATTGTCCTAAGTTCAAGCTATGGTTTGGAAAAGAAAGGTATGCCTGCATCTTTAGTTTGTTATGAATCTAATATGATTAATCATAACACATGGTGGATTGATTTGAAATATGGTTTTTACTATATTAATTTGCAAAATGATACCATTTATGATGCTATGCATGTTAATGTTGGCATGAAATAATGTGTTATGAATGAGGATTCCTCTATATTATGACGCCTAAGATTATGACACATCTCTATCAAGAGAATTAAGATATTGGTAAATGAAGGGGTACTTAGTGCTTTGGATTTTGCTAATTTTGATACTTGTATAGATTGCATTAAGGGCAAGCAAACTAACAAGTCTAAGAAGGGGGCAAAGAGGAGCTCAAATCTATTAGAAATCATACATACAAATATTTGTTGTCCAGACATGGACACAAGTAGTCTGAAATACTTAATCACTTCATAGACGATTTTTCACGATATATGTATCTCTACTTATTTCGTTCTAAAGATGAAACTTTAGATGCCTTTAAAGTTTTTAAGACCGAAGTGGAGAAACAATGTGGAAAGCAAATTAAGATTATGAAATCCGATATAGGTGATGAATACTATGGTAGATACACGAAGAATGGACAAGCACCTGGTCTATTTGCGAACTTTCTTCAAGAACATGAGATTGTTGCCCAATACACTATGTCTGGTTCTCCGGATCAGAATGGTGTGACAAAAAGAAGAAACTGAACTTTAATGGACATGGTGCGAAGTATGCTTAGTAGTTCCAAGCTTCCTAAGTCATTGTGGGCTGAAGCACTGAAGACGACAATGTACATATTGAACCGAGTTCCAACTAAGGTTGTCCCAAAGACACAATTTGAGTTATTTAAGAGTTGAAAATCGAGTTTGTGACATGTACGTGCTTGGTAATGTCCGTCTGAAGTGAGAATCTATAACTACAAGAAAAGAAGCTTGGCCTAAGGACCATTAGTAGATACTTCATTGGATATGCTGAAAGGCTAAGGGATACAATTTTTACTGTCCATTTCACAGCACTAGGATTGTGGGATCAAGAAATGTTAAATTTCTTGAGAATGACTTGATTAGTGGGAGCGATCAATCCAGAGATTTTGTTTCTAAGAAAGATCATTCAGTTACTCAACCATCCACTTCAAATCTTAGATTGATTGTTATTAACAATATCCTTCCAACTCGATCGGGTGTTGTGCAATCTATCATTCAAGATCCACAACCTGCTGATAATCTAGTAGATCAAGTTGTTCATGAGGAGCAAGAAGAAATTGTTGATCAATCAATTGAACAACATGTTCCTTAAGAAGATAATGAAACAACATAAAGGAGATCTACCAGAATAAAGAAATCAGCGATACCAAGTGACTTTGTTGTGTATCTACAGGAATCTAACTATAATATTGTAGCTGAAAATGATTCTGAAATGTTTTCACAAGCCATGAGTTCTAAGGAATCAAACTTGTGGTATGATGCTATGAAAGATGAGATGAATTAGAATGGAATTTGGGATCTTGTTCAGTTGCTTGATGGTGCAAAAGCCATTGGATGTAAATGAGTCTTTAAGAAAGACTCATTAGGCAACATTAAGAGATATAAAGCAAGACTCGTAGCCAAGAGATTTAATCAAAAGGAAGGAATCGACTACAAGGAGACATTCTCTTTTGTATCTAAGTAAGATTCTCTTCGCATCATTCTAGCACTGGTTGCACATTTTGACTTAGAGTTGCAACAAATGGATGTGAAAACAGCTTTTCTCAATAGAGACATAGAGGGAGAGGTTTATATGAAACAACCTGAAGGATTCTCCTCTACTAAGGGTAAGCAATTGGTATGCAAGATTAAGAAATCTATATATGAAACAAGCCTCCCATCAGTGTGGTACTTAAAAATTTCATGACATTATTTCTTCATTTGGTTTCATAGAAAATGTTATGGATCATTGTATATACCAAAAGGTTAGTAAGAGAAAAATTTGTTTCCTTATTTTATATGTGGATGATATTTTACTTGCAACCAATGACAAGGGTTTGCTATATGAGATGAAACAATTTCTCTCTAAGAACTTTAATATAAAGGATATGGGTGATGCCTCTTATGCTATTGGCATTTAAGAGACAGAGTAAGAGGTGTTATTGGTTTGTCTTAAGAGACCTCTATTAATAAAGTTTTGGAAAGATTTAGAATGAGTGATTGTTCACCAAGTGTAGCTCCTATTGTGAAGGGTGACAAGTTTGATTTAAGCCAGTGCCCGAAAAATGATTTAGAGCGGGAACAAATGAAGAACATTCCTTATGCTTCACCTTTTGGAAGCCTTATGTATGCTCAGGTCTACACAAGACCTAATATTGCTTTTGCAATTGGAGTGTTAAGGAGATATCAATGTAACCCAAGTTTAGACCACTGGAAAGTTGCAAAGAAAGTGATGAGATACCTTTAGGAAACTAAAGACTACATGCTTATGTACAGACTTACTGACAACTTGGAAGTGATTGGCTACTTAGATTCAGACTACGCTGGCTATGTTGAAGTCAATAACTTCGGGATATATTTTTATGCTAGCCAATGCAGCTGTGTCTTGGAGTAGTGTCAGACAGACCTTAATTGACTACTACTTCCACTATAGAGGCTGAGTTCATTTCTTGTTTTGAAGCTACCTCACATGGTGTATAGATGAAGAGTTTCATTTCTGGGCTTAGAGTTATGGCTTCCATTTCTAGGCCATTGAAGATATACTGTGATAATTCAGTTGTTGTTTGTATGGCTAAGAATAACAAAAGTTGTAGTCGAAGCAAACACATCAACATTAAGTATCTAGCCATAAGAGAACGTGTTAAAGATAATACAGTGGTTATTGAACACATTAACACTGAATTAATGATTGTCGATCCTTTAACTAAGGGCATGCCACCATTTAAATTTAAGGATCAAGTATAAAGGATGGGACTTGGTTCCTATATGTAATTTTCATTGTAAGAGTGATATTAAGAAACTCTATTGTGATGTTTTTCATTCAGTTTATGCGCATCTACAACTGTTTATTCTGAGAAACATCAATTAAGTTTGGACCTAGAACAAACATTGG
This sequence comes from Glycine tomentella, assembly GCA_007407185.1. Lineage (NCBI taxonomy): Eukaryota > Viridiplantae > Streptophyta > Magnoliopsida > Fabales > Fabaceae > Glycine > Glycine tomentella. The sequence goes on from PYAF01004435.1 coordinate 144,903, forward strand.
GTTTTTTTAATTAAGTTGTATGTGCTTGAGAAATATAATGCAATGTAATACATGGAAGATACTACTCGTGTATATATTAGAGGAACTATCGCCATTAATCATGTATTTTATTTCTCACTAAAGTGTATGATGAGATATGTTGACCAAGTGGGAGAATGTTGGTTTCTTTTCTGTTGCTTGACTAAGTCAAAATCACATAAGGTGGTCTACTTACCTTATCTTCTTAGGAATAAGTTGTTGCTAATCTTATCCCTTATCTTCTTAGGAATAAGTTGTTGGTCATCTTATCTTTTATTTTAAGCAACTATGACCACGTTTTATGCATATAAAAAAATAACCTCTTTGATGGGAAGAGGTTATAAAAGAAGATGTGCACCATGGGCAAGGTCCTTGTGCTTGCTATCTAAAAAATCTCAATACACCATCTGTGAGTGATAGTAAAAACATAAAAGATCCTTAAGGCAAAAGTCAGATTAGTTTGGAGACTCATAAACTGTTTACAGATTATTTGACTCACGGACGATTGCAAATCATCTTTCGAGCAAACAAAAATAGCAATGGCAGGAGGTATTTATGATCTTAAGTTTTCCGCATTTGATCTAATAGCTTCTGATGTATATAAGCGTGATTAGATCATTTAATTTTTCTTACATAAAAAGATATTAGGATAGCTTATGATTTTCTCTACTTAAATGAGTGGTGTTTGGATTGAATTAATTTGAAAGATTAATTATTGTAAATACATAAAATCAACCATTGTTAGAATTACTTATTGTTTAGATATGTATGCTATGTTATCAATTGGATTGTTTAAATGAGTTGTTTTTTAATATATAAAGTTATTGATACTAGTTAATGTTGTATTTAAATTAATCAATTATTTATAATTTTTTCCATAAGAAAAATTATTTTTTTTGGTGGAATGTTCCTGTATAATTAACGTTATCATTTCCGTTATTGGTTTTCTAGTGAGGATTAAAGGGTCTACCGCCCCTAAAACTTTGTAGGCCCACTCTAAAAAGTATAGTAATAATGGACTAACGGTCGATGAAGGACAACGTTGTCACTGTTTAGGTAGAAATTTGCCAACAAGAACTATAATCAAAGAGTGCAAGACAAATAGGTTCTTAGCCAAAAAGAAATAACAGATCACGACTTGAGGAAAGAAAACATAGGTCCCAACACAATTATTTTCTTCCATTGTTGTGAGTAAGGTCCAAAACCTTCGTAAAAGTAAACAATAAAACATTAGAGTTCAATAAATAAATAAGTAGGCAACAAATACTAGAGAGCAACATTTGAGAGCGATGGCTTTGCATTTCAGCAACATTTGGAAGCAATTTCTGTTACTGAAAAGCGACACAAGTCAATTTTTCAATACTCAAATATACCCACATAAAATTGACTCTTCTTCTATATATATACCAATATTTTTTATTTTAAGAGACTTCTTTGCTGCAAGCACAATCCTACGTATATGCAATTATTAAATGCGAATTATTTTGACTGTAGAGTACAATGAACAGTGAGGTGTTTGTGAATTCATATTGCAAATGGTTCATCACAAGCTTAATTCTGCAAGTATATCAATTGTACAAGTAAAAAAGTAGTAAGTGAAATATTGTTCTTCCAAAGACTATAGCAAGCATTGCGTACTAATTTTCAACATTGGTTAAGCAAAAGTGGGGTTAAGTTGTCACAGTTAATAGGGATTAGTATAAGAGGTTAATCCAAATAAAGAAAATATTTAATATTTTTTACTTATTTATCTGTACAAGAAGTAAAGAAACTACTTCTATTATTTTTATCAATTCAAATAACATTTTTTTAATCTTATTTTCATTTATTTTTAATTCTTTTTTTTATATCTTGTGTCTCCTCCAAACAAAGTGTAATCATGAGTAGGCTATTTATAAGTGTAATTAATAATGAGTAAGATATTCATAATTCCAAAAAACTTATACCCTGTCTTAGTTAGTTGTGATACCCATGCATAATACATTCCTCATTTTAACACCTACTCAATAGAAAATATGACCATTTACATTTTTGCAAAATTATGCATACACACCTTCACGCTGTGTGACATTTAGAAAGAAAGAAAACAAAAGCTAAGAAAAATTAGTTTAGTTTATAAGAACTAAACTTATATCCCACAAAAATATGAATTTGAATTTCGTTTTGAATGTGTGAACCAATTATAATTGGTTGGTATTACTTTTAATTGATTTTCTGAAAATTAATAAAGTTATCATAAATGAAATTTTCTGATTAGATGATATTGTAATTTTTTAAATTGTTAGTACATTTATTATTTTTTATTATTTTTAATATATTTTAGGTAGAGTTTTGCTTGTCAATTCATTATTTCATAACCTACATTATTCTATCTTTTGGTAGGTCAATCTACCAATTCACCTCAAACTAGAGTGACTTGAATTTCTTAACCCACTTTGACTACAATTTAATCCACACTCACTCCACTTAAGACATTTTGCTACCCTATATTTAATATATTAATATTATTAAATATTTAATAATTATCATATGAAAACAAATAAAAGTAATATGCATAAAAAAATAAAAGAATTATTAGTGAGGAAATGTTTCATCTAATCTCATGATAATTTTTTGAGGAGGGTTAACATTACATTCCTTAATATACTCTTCATAATACATATTCTATTATCAAAATTTATTCAATATCACAAAATTAAGATAAAAAATTATTAAATAAGTAGTGAGACTTATTAAAATTTGTAAATTCTCATAAAATTCAGCATATTGTAGAGTGTAGTGAGAGAGAGAAGGCTAAATTTAACTTAAGCATTGGCAGGTTAATTTCTTTATATTAAATAATAAAGTTAATAACTAAATTTAAGATTATTTGGAGTATATTGAATAAGATGACATAAAAAATTATAAACAATATGACTATATGTATTTCTATAATAATATTTTTTAATTTCTTAACTAATATACTAAAACAGATATAGGAGTAACATTTTTACCAAAATATTATTTCGTGTTCGGTGTTGCAGTTAGTTAAATAAGCTGTCATAAATGTATAAATTTAGTGTTTTAGTCGGACAAAAGTTGTTTGCACCTTATCCGTGCTTGGTCACTACAAGAAAAGAAACGGCACGGCATCATCCTACTTATTTAGGCTGAGCTTGAGACCTGAGTGTGAGGTCACTGTTGTTGCAACATTATTTCAGCCCACTACACGTGTCAACACATTGTTAATTTTCTTGATATCACCAAAAAGATATACTACTAGTTTTTTGAATGGGAGAATATACTACTAGTATATAGTGAAACACTCATGTGGTTCATGTATTAAGACATTTTATAAGATGATATTTTTTTTAATTTTTTGTTGATCAAAATTTTTCATAATCAGAATTCTCTATAATTAATTCTTTTGAAGACATCAACGATCATCTTTAATATAATTTTACTTTTTTTGGAATTATTGTATCCATGAATCAACAGGAGATTTTTTGACGTGCTTTGTTCTCACTTATATGTTTTGCATCAACTTTCAAGAAAGTCATTTATTTCATAATTGTTTCAAATCAAACATGATTATCCTTAGAGTTCTTATATAATGGACTATAAAAAGTAAGCACATTTTTTTAGTATGAGTAATATCAATTAAATTCTTTAAGTAATTTTCAACTGTACAATTTCATACATATACCGTCTATGTGTCCCTCAATTGTGGAGTTCTTTAAGTCATCCTTAATTGTTGAGTTCTTATATAATGGATTACCTAAAAGTAAATGCATCTTATTGATAGGCGTAGCTTCAATTAAATTCTTTACATCATCATCAACTCTACAATCTCGTACCTGTGTAGCCTTTAATTTCTCTCATTCTAGTGTGATTCGGTTTGAGTGTTACAATATATTAATACTTATATTTACTAATTATATATATATGTGTATATATTTTCTTAGTATTTTATTATAAAATATCAAATATAATTAAATAGATATAATTTCAATTGACAACACATGTTAAATTTACGAGAGAATGATCTGAGTCTGATTCTCGTATAATAATATTTATTTATTCTTAATTATTTAAAATTAAATTAGTTATATATATATATATATAAATTACATGTTTCTTTTTGTCTTGCCACAAGAATTTCCTAGTTCATTGGGCCATGGACTAATCACATGCCTAAGCAGTAAGCATACGTTGAAGTTGAACGGGCGATGGAAAAATCACCGAGCAAACGACCAATGAAAAACAGAACCAACATTGGCAATGAAAATTATAATCAGTTGGGTATGGTGGCCCCGGACCCGATTCATCAGAAAAGGGTAATCAAATGGACGCAGCAGCAACTCCATTTCCGAAACCCCAAATTGATTCTCTCACCCACGGCAATAAATAGTACTACTAGCCTCTCGCCCACAGACCACAGTCCTATTACAGGTATATTTTGTCTTAATTACCATTTTAATAACTCTACCACTAAATATTCAATTTCAATGGAAAAAAATGTAACATAACCTATGTAGTATCATAAAAAAAAATTATGTTTCGTTCATTAAAATTTAAATGCTTAATTTTGATTCTTTATATTCTTGAAATTTTAATTAATATTTTTTTTATGATCTGTCAAATATTGACATTTTGTCAACTTTCAAATTTTTGAAATAATTGATATTCAAATTTTGAAATAATTAATATAAAATAATAACAGATAAAAATCGTTATTGCACTGCCGTTAGTGTTGGCCACGAAGCTCACCATCACCGTCGCAACGTCAATATTGCACCGCCAGTATTGCATCAGATCGCATAGAAACGTTGCACCGCATCACCGTTTTCGTGGATTCTCACCAGTGTTACTAGTACTATGATGTGAACAAAGAATACATGATAACATTTGAGTGCAAAAGAGATACCATATGATTAAGGTTGAAGTTCACGAGGGAAACAAAAAAAAAAAAAACATGGTTCAAATCAACCTAGTGGTAGTGGTCATCGTTTCCCTTAGTCCACGATTTTCTGTCAACACATATACTGGGTTTCAAATATGCAGTGCAGTGAAACCAGGTTCCTCCAATAAAAGATGGAGAACCTCCATTAGTGCTTTATTTTTAAAATAAATAAAGATAGTGATGATTATAATAATTATTATTTTAAATTAATTATTTGAAAATTTAAAAGTTGATGAAATGCTAATATTTTTGACAGAAAATGAAAAAAGTGTTAAAAAGAATTTTTAAGAATATAAAAATTAAAATTAAACTTTAATATACTAAAATGAAATAAAATAAAAATTAATGGAGAAAAAAGTGACATCAAACTAAAGAAGCATAACCTATGCAGTATTTTTATCTTTTTCAACCTTAACTTCAAATTACCGTTGTGTCCTTACTCAGGTTTTTGAAATGAGTTAAATATAATTTATTTATTTGGAAAATGATAGGAACAATTTCTTGGATATACTCCACACTTTTTATTTAATTTCATTAAAACTATAGAATTTTGTGATTCTTATATATTCTATTTAGTTAACTTCTTTTATTATTTTATTGTTTTAATATTTTAACTAATATATATATATACACATATATTTTTTAAAAAATGTGTTAAAATAAGTAAATCTATCTCAGTACCTCCTTTTTTTTTAAAAAAAAAAAACTGAGTTTGCTTATCAATATCCTCTTCTATCCAAAATTTTCATTTTCAATTATATTATTATATATACACTGT
>PYAF01004435.1:150740-168118 GCA_007407185.1 Glycine tomentella
AATGATAATTTTACAAAAATAATCTTATTAAATATATGAAAGAGAATAATATTAATGTTACATTAAAAAAATCACTTAAAGTTGCATTGAAAAATCAAATATGATATTTATTTTGAGACGAAAATATTTTTTTTCTAATTATAAAAGCATTTTAGCTAATTCATGTTTCTTAAGAAAAATAATTAATTTAAGAATCACATTAAATTTGTCAATTAATTACTCTATCATTTCAAAATTATTTTTTTCTTATCTTTGTTCATTTAATTGTTTCTCTTTAATATTTGGAGACAAAACAATTAAATAAAAATATGTAAAAAATTAATATATCTAAAAATTATAAACTTTTTTATTATAAAAGAACAAATAACCAAATTTATATAAATGATGTTATAATCAGGAAAAGAGGAGTAATATTTAGAACTCCTATACTACATCATACATATATTTCCCTTTTTTTTTAATTATTATACTAACATTTAAAAAAAAATTAAAAAAATCTCCTTATTCCGTTTAACCATGGTTAACCAAACTTTTAACCACCCCTCACCGACTCTCCTATATAACCAGTAACTAACCCTCTCCACACCATCCACTGCTCTCCTTCGTTCCAGCACAACAACCTCTTCATCTCTCCCACACTTTTCTTTCTTTTTCTTCTCTGCAACAACACTCACAAAAAAACCAAAACACAAACCACAATCATCAAAACAAAACCAAAAATGTCACCAGATTTCACACTCTTGTTCTTCCCGGAACTCATCCAACCCCCTATCGTCACCCTCCAAGCCGCCCTATGCATCCTTCTCTTAATCTTCCTCCTCACGTTTTTCCTCACCCCCGGTGGGCTAGCGTGGGCCTGGGCCGCCAAGTCTTCGTCCCGGCCCATCATACCGGGCCCAGTAACGGCCCTGCTCGGCGTCTTCACCGGCTCCACCCCGCACCGCGCGTTATCCAAGCTCGCCCGCTCTTACCACGCAGAAAAGCTCATGGCTTTTTCAATCGGTCTGACCCGGTTCGTCGTCTCGAGCGAACCGGAAACCGCGAAGGAGATTCTTGGCAGCCCCGGTTTCGCTGACAGACCGGTGAAGGAATCGGCCTACGAGCTTCTCTTCCACCGCGCAATGGGGTTCGCACCGTACGGAGAGTACTGGAGAAACCTGAGGAGAATCTCCGCCCTTCATCTCTTCTCTCCCAAGAGAATCACCGGCTCCGAAGCCTTCAGGAGCGAGGTGGGGTTGAAAATGGTTGATGAATTTAAGAAAGTTATGAAGGAGAATCGACACGTGGAGGTTAAGAGGATTTTGCACTACGGGTCGTTGAACAATGTGATGATGATGGTGTTCGGTAAGTGTTATGAGTTCTACGAGGGTGAGGGTGTTGAGCTTGAGGCTTTGGTGAGTGAAGGGTATGAGCTGTTGGGTGTTTTTAACTGGAGCGACCATTTTCCGGTTCTGGGGTGGTTGGATTTGCAGGGTGTGAGGAAGAGGTGTAGGTGTTTGGTTGAAAAGGTTAATGCGTTTGTTGGGGGTGTTATTGAGGAGCATAGAGTGAAGAGGGTGAGGGATAGGTGTGTGAAGGATGAAGGGACTGGGGATTTTGTTGATGTTTTGCTTGATTTGGAGAACGAGAACAAGCTCAGTGAGGCTGACATGATAGCTGTTCTTTGGGTAAATTCTTTGTTGTCTTCTTTAATGTTTTAATGGGTTTTATTTTACATAGAAACCCCCTTTTTTAAGTATTAACTTATGTATGTTTTTAAGGACAAGAGAATAGAGGGAAGGAAATATGGAGAATTTATGGTGTTTTGTTCGGAGAGAAAAGAAGAAAGAATTGACTTTAGTAGTAAAATTTATCAATATTTTTTTTCTTTTCACTTTTCCTTTTTTATTTTAAACTTTTCCGGACCTTTCTTTCTTTTGATTTACCAAACAGATAATATATAATATAATATACAGTTTGATAGATATTTTCAATTTTATTTACTAGTTACAATTAAAACTAATTTCTCTAAATTAGAAGTTATTAATAGTATAAATTTCTGGTCTTATTTCACTCAAAATTTTACTCACAATTTGTTAACTTTTAATAATTTTTTCAATTATCATTTTCTTTAGTTGGTGTTGTGTTTAACTTTGAAGCGTTTCATTTTGTTGTAGGAAATGATATTTAGGGGAACTGACACGGTTGCAATTCTGCTTGAGTGGATCTTGGCTCGGATGGTTCTCCACCCCGACATCCAAGCCAAAGCACAGTGCGAAATAGACTCCGTCTGCGGACCCTCCAGGCTCGTATCCGAAGCAGACATCCCGAACCTGCGCTACCTCCAGGGCATTGTAAAAGAAACTCTCCGCGTGCACCCACCAGGCCCGCTACTCTCGTGGGCTCGCCTGGCGGTGCACGACGTTACCGTGGGCGGCAAGCACGTGATTCCCAAGGGCACCACCGCGATGGTGAACATGTGGGCCATAACGCACGACGAGAGGTTCTGGGCCGAGCCCGAGAGGTTCAGGCCCGAGCGGTTTGTGGAGGAGGAGGATGTGAGCATAATGGGGTCTGATTTGAGGTTGGCACCTTTCGGGTCTGGGAGAAGAGTGTGCCCTGGGAAGGCCTTGGGCTTGGCCTCGGTTCATCTTTGGCTCGCTCAGTTGCTACAAAATTTTTATTGGGTTCACTCTGATGGTGTCTCGGTTGAGTTGGATGAGTGTCTTAAGCTTTCTATGGAGATGAAGAAGCCACTTGCTTGCAAGGCTGTGCCTAGGGTTGCTGTTTAGTTTGTGGTTGTTGTTTGGTTACTTGGGTTGGTTTGGGTTATTTGCTAAGTTTAGTAAAAACAAGGAGAGAAAAAAATAGGGTTTAATTCACTTTTTATTAAAATCTAATACTAATGGGTTGTTTTTAGGTTTAATGGTAGGGTTTGGAGGTTGTAGTAAAGAGAAGGTAAGCGGTTACTTTTGTGTGAGAAGTTTTTAATTAACTGGATATATATGGATGTTGAACCTTATGTGCGTGTTGTTGTATATACGTGAAGTTAAGTTTAATGATCATGTGGATTTAGTGATCTACTCTACCTTTATGTTTTTAACGAGTGATGGTATGTTTTCTTCCTACCCTTATATATTTGATGTTATAGAAATGTAAAAATAGGGAAAGTTGGAGAATTTGGAAATACTATTCGTTTTGGATTTGGTTTTGTAGATCACGTTCATATCGTTTAAAATACCAATGACCTGCGCGTAACTTGGGAATACAATGAACCGGAACGAATTCGAAGTAGCTCAGTATTAATTGTGTTGTTGTGGGATGTGTAGAAATTTTATGTGGCTTGGTATTAATGGTGATTTGGGATAAGTATAAAGTTCATTGAACTAAGGAATGGAAACGTCATTGTTATTATAAATCTTGTTTGTGATGAAGATTTTTGTTTGGAAAATTCTAATGCATGTCTATAAGCGGTGGATGTAATGTAGTTGGCGACTAATAGCATGTATTATTGGTTAAGGAATTTATTCATTTTAGGATGAGTTTATAGATGGTTTTTGATTTTTGAGTTCAAGATAAGATGTATACGAGAGACCATTCAACATTTTCACCAAGTTAAAATAATTTAGGAAGAGTGTGACCATGACAGGGATATGATGAGAAACGGTTATATGAATTTTGTTATTTATAAATAAACTTGCTTTCCTGTAAATAAATAAAAAAACCCTTTAAGTAAAAGAAATTCTATTCACTTCATACAAAAAATATTTGGAAGAAAAAGAAAGCACATGGTTAGAAGGTATATAGTAACTTCTTTTAATATTATTATTATTATCTATTTTCTTAGTATTAAATAAATATGAAATGATGTAAAATTTCATGTACGTAATCGTTATTATAGTTAACTGAACCTATAAACTCATATTTTATAATCGATAAACTGAATTTTATTTTTATAAGAAAAAATAAAAGATGTGTTTTAAAAATTGTTAAATCCAAATTGGCACCAACTGTGTTCATTATGCTCGTTCAACAATTCGTCGAATGCAACCTGCACTTAACTCTACTATGGCTGACATGTGAGACAGTTTATTCTTCTAAAGTCGATTCTGTGAATTGAGTTTTTTGGATTGTGGGATATTTGCCAGATTTTAATCCAATTATATGAATTCTTTATGGCTGGAAAATTGACATGCGTTTTTCGTTTATGAATTATTGAAGTATTAGAGTTTGAATTGCTACTTAAGGCGGACGTATTGTATTTTGGTTATCCACAAGGATTTACTACTATATCATATTCTTGGAGGAAGCACCTTATATAATTTAATAAAATTAGTACGTTAGAAAATCTTAAACATACTTTAATACATATTTATAGTTATTTTTATTCAGGTGATGTATAATTGTATATAGGCATATATGAGAATGGTTTTGTTATGTAATAATAAAAAAAGTAATATATGTAAATTATAATTCGAAAATTGTGTAGAGATTTAAAGATAATGTAAAGATATTTATAGCTTATTTTAAATCATTTTAACTTCTTATTATATTTTTTAATTTAATTTATTCCAAACATTTTTTATTTTCTATTAACCGTTTTAAAAAGAATAAAAATTAACAAATACATCATATGCTTTATAAATTTTATGAACTTATTTCATAAGGCTGCACTTGTAGCAAGGGCGCAATATGTTTGAATTCTGGAATATTTTTCCAACTCTTCTTTGTGTTTCAACTAATTTGTATTTTTTTCTTTGGGTGCATATGATTGTATTTGTAAATTGATAAAGGAGAAAAATAAAATAAAAAAGTGTAAAATGGGTTCTCAAATTCTAACTGAGGAGTTGAAATAAGTGAATCTATATCTATTAAGTACAGTCATTGTTTATTACTGACTTGGTAATAATTATAAGATAGTTTTCAATTTTTTATAATTGTTTTTCTAAATATTCATAAGAAGTAATTAAGTGGATAAAGAGATAAAAAAGAGGATTTTAGAATGATAATATAAATAAGTAATATAATTAATTAAATTAATTATTTTTCCTAAAAAATATAAATTAGTTGAAAAATATTGTAACGAGAGAAAAAGAGACTACACACATGAAACATTTCATTTCTCTTGAGAGCTTATATTATTGGCATAGCGTTAGACTGAACAGTAAAAGGATCTGAGAGGTGTCAATGTATATCTCTTCTTTTACTCTAATTTTTAGTGACTGACAAGTACAGACACGTTTTAATAGTTTCTTTTTATAGTTTTTTTTCAAGAGAGATTTATTTGAAGTTCAGAAGTTTAACCACTATAACTTATTTAATATATAACCATAAAATTATTACTCTATATACTAAGAAAATAAGAAATTGATTTTTTCTTTTTATCTTTCAATAGCCACGTCAAATTATCAAGTTTTAAAATTAAAATTCATGTATCCAAAAGTCCAAATAAAAGTACTAATAATTAAGAGGCAAGATAGTTCCCTTTTTCTATAAAAAAAATTAAATCTTAATGTAATTTTTTTAAAAGTGATATTGTAAGGTGGTAACTAGATAATGTGATATATTTATAGTTTATACAATATTTACTTATTGTTTAAGATAAATGTTACTAAATATCCTTAGAATATTGATTAATTAAGAAAATAAACAAAAATTGAAAAAAAAAAGTTTATTATGTCAAAAATGTAAAAGTTATCTAATAATTGTTTTTTCAACAATTAGGAATATTTAATAAGATCTATTTAATTAATATCTCATCATGTGTACGTTTAGAGTATTTGCTAATAAGATCTATATATACAAGGTATTTTATTAGTTAGTGTTACTATTGTTATTATTATTTTATTAAATAGTTGATTAACACTTTTATGCTAAAAATTTTGATATAAACATAATTTAACTAGTGTCTATACATACATAAATTATTTATTAATTGAGAAAATCTATCTCAATTCAGAGAATAAAGTGTATAAATTATTAAAAATATTTTAATTTTTATGGATAAATAAAATACACAAATGATCAAATTGTTTGTATTATTCGATGAGCAGATAACCCTAGAAAAGTCCATTTCATGAGATTCCTATACAAACATGTATTTTAAGCCTTGTCATGTGACTCACCTCTCTAACTGTATTTGTGTGCGTTTGTACTAACATACTTTTGTTTCCCACCTAAACTTCTTTTATTGATTCCTTATAATTACCCTCTTTAGGAATGAGGTAGACTGATAGTGAAGGGAGCACACCTTTTTTCCCTTGGTTCGTTCTTCAACAAACCCCACTTTTCTTTTTGCTTAAAAAAGAACCAAATTCAATACAACTTTCATGCAACAATTTTGGTTATCATCGCCAAACACCCATATATCACATATACCCTATGGCCCATCTACCTTTATTCTTTTTTGTTTTCATTTGCAACTTAGTTTTTAATTAAGCATGCATGCCATTTGAATGAACCAACCATCACCACATATCTTCCAAGTATCGCCATATGTTATTGTTTTACACTCGAATTGATTAAAGCTAAAAGTAAGATTTTTTCCCCCTTGAAATTCTGAACAAATGCTTTTCTTTTGTTTTTAAATAATTCAGTACATTATAAAGATTTAGTATCAAGTTCTGCTTTCTTTGAGATTTGTTCATGTTGTGATCATTTGGCAACTAGTAGCGTTCAATTAGCCAACTTGTCTATGTTTTGACTATATACATAATCCACTTTTCTAATTAATTGCTTAAAATTAAAAAAAAAAACATTTTATATACTATATATACTTACTTTAGAAAGAAACTAAAGAGTATAAATTATAGTTTCAAATTTTTAATTAAGAATGTTGAATTAATTTCTATATTTGAGACATAAAAAATTGAAATATAAATCATAATTATATACTGTATTAAATAAGAAGAACATTAATGACTGACAAAATAGCGATTAGAAGTCACTGGCTCTTTCAGCAGTTAGAGGACACAAATAGTTTGTTTTTGAAAAGCAAGAGGACACAAATAGTAATATCGATTATTGGAGGTGATTAGCATAATATTGCAAATGCCAAACAACAATGGTTAGTAGTTTGAATAATGAAATTTTTAGAATACAAGGACAAAGATAATAAATAGAAAACTGTAAAATTTTAACTCTCATCTTTATCTTCAGTACTTGGAATTATACGATTTACGTAAGATAAGCTAAGAATTCAATAATATATATTTTTAATTGATAATTTTTTATTAATACTTTTCTTATAATTCATATGTATTTATATATATATATATATTTATATGTATATATATGTTTAACGTAGGAAAAACTTATATTACAGTAGTTTTGATTAAATGAATGTGACTTAACAATCGTTTGCAATAAAATTTTAATTATGTTCATTGAATGCATACAAATTTAAAACTGAGGCAACTACTAAGAGAATCTTAAGATTGATTCCTGGTATTATAAACAAATAAAATGCTATTGTTAAGAAAATAAAGATACTCTCTACTTACTTGCAGCATAGTGCAGCAGAAAATCGAAAAAATAAAATATAACATAATTTTTCATGGAATTTACCGAACACAACTTGGAGATATTTTTTTCCCAATGGCTCAAGACTTTTCCTTGTTATTGGAAATAGAACTGGTTTTCTCATGAGATATAGTGTGTACTTTTTTTAATATCTAGTTAGTCTTAATAGATCCTTTAGGAATAAGCTAATAATTATCTTTTTAATGTGCTTGTGCGCAAATCAAAATCTTCAATAACAAAAGATTCCTAGATAGTGGTTGTAGATTTATGAAACTTGAGATAGAACATCTATCTAAGAACTTTAATGATACGAAGGGCACTTCACGGTGCCACTTTCAAATGAATGAAGAATAAGAACCAGACACATAAACAATTTTTTGTTGGGACATATCAATGGTTCAGTTCTCTTTTTCTTGGATTCACATTCTTTAAAAAAAGAACATTTACGAGCCTTCCAAAAGCTTCCCAACTTTTTTTCCATGTAAAGGAGATGCATTTAGGATTTGTATATCCATACGGACATTTTTTTATTATTTGGCCCATAACCATAAGTGGAAGTTGCTTTCGTTACTTTTTTTTTTTTTTCTGATTCTCATATCTAATGATTCCATGGCCAAAAATATTTTACTGATTTTCTCTGTGCAATTAACCAATTTACCTAGAATATTTCTTTTAACAATTCTCTATATATAATGGGAAATTTGACCAGTAAGAGAGCACAGGTTTGGAAGGGAATATTGTCAAATTTGACCAGTGAGAGAGCATTGATTTGGAAGGGAATATTGTCACATAGCTGGCTAGTATCTAATTTATACCTACTCTAAATCTTATGCATTATTATTCTCCAAGATCGAACATTGCTTACACAAACATGGTGTTGCTAGCTTATTTCAGATATGTATCCAGGGTCCGGTCTAATGTATTCAAAGGTCTAAAACTAATTTTAAAATGAGATTCTTTTAGTTTAATATGTTTTTGAGCAAAAAATAATGTTTTTATTAAATATTTATATTTTTATCAAAAATTTATTTTCCAAACTTTTAAAGATGTAAAGTTATTTATTAATTTATTATAATCAATTTTTTTAGTATTTTTTAATCAATATTAAAGCTAATTCATTCAATCTTTCTTGAAACATTGTTGATCTTAAATAAAATTTAACTAAATTTAGTTTTGAAAAACTTTTTTCCGTCAAAGCAACACTTTTCGAAATTGTTAACATTATTCTATAAGTAATAAAAGTATTTGAAAAAAAATTTCTTTTTATATAATTAAATATGTCAATTGGTGTATCATTTTCTACTTGTATACTTTTTCTTATAATTTTTAGTTCTGTAAATAAATCTAATACATCAATAATCCAAGTGATTTGTTTTAATGAACATTCAAGGTTAAGACAATATTCTTTTAGATTATTATTATCCAAAGACTTCAATTTCTTAATGTTGAATAGAAAAAAAAAATCTTCATATATTTTAAATTGTTCAAAACTATTTCTTAATGCAATAATTGTTTGATCTATTATATACAAGAAGTAATTAATCTTAAATGATTCTTTAGGCGATTTTACAACTTCATTATGAATAATCTCATCAAATTCATTTTTTTTTACGAATAACATGTTTTTCACGAAACATAGGTTCTATATCCATTTCAATAGCAATTTCTTTGACAGAAATTGTAGCATTTTCAAATCTATCTTCTCTATATTTTTCAAAAAAAGAAGTAAGACCTTTCAATTGTTCTATAGAAACATTCATACCCATATCTTTTGATTATAACCTTTAACTAATGGAATTTACAGCAAATAATATGTCATACAAAATAGTCATACTTAATAAAAACTCAAAATTTTCAAGCTTATAAGTTGCTAAACAATTAGCTTTGCTTTTTATTTTAAAATCATCATTAATTACACCTAATTTTAATAAAACATCTCTTATTTTTGGAGTTTGAAATCTTAAAGCTTTTAAACTTTCAATATGATTATGACAACCAAATTGTATCATCTTAAGTTAGCCATATCACAAAGTACAAAAATTAGATTATGACAACCACATCGAGTATAAAATGATCTAGGATTAATGTCTAAAATTATTTTTTACACACCTTGATGTTTTACTTTCATATTTGATCAATTATCATAACTTTGTCCTCTTAAGTTACTAATATCAATTTCAATATTATTTATTTCATTCATAATAGCATCAAAAAGACATTTTTCAGTTGTATCATCTACTTTTAAAAATTATAAAAAATTATTCAAAAACTTGTATTTGAATTGAAGAAATCTACGAATCGTAACACAAAAGACATTTGTTCTTGATGACTTGCATCACGAGTACAATCAAGTATGGTTAAAAAATATTTTGCATTCTTAATATTTTTTATAATATTTATTTTAATTTCATTTGCTAACAAATTTATCAATTCATCTCGTATCTTATGTTCAATGTAATGGTTATGAATTTTATTATCTTTAATTCGACGAATATGTTCTTGCATGATAGGATCAAATTCTGCAATCATTTCAATTATATTTGAAAAATTTTCATTACTTTCTTTGTAAATTCTTCCATCTGTTCTACCAAATGCTAAGTTATTCTTTACAAGAGTTTTAACAATTGTAATAATTCTAAATAAAACATTTCTCCAATGTTCCCTATATCTATTTATTTGTTCTTGAACATGTTTGTCAATTATTTTATTTTTTAGTAACATTGTTTCTAAGTCAATCCATAAACTCATATTAGCAATGTGCTCATTACTTATGTCATGATTCCTCAACTTATGACTAATACTTCTCCAATCCCTACAACCTTCATTAACTAATTTAGTTGTATTAGGAACAAGATTAAACAATTTGCAATAGAAACAAAAGATTTTATCTAAATCTTGAGAATGAATTAATCATCTTCTTTCACGCTGTTCACCATTAGACAACTTCTAAATGTAGAATGATGAAGAAAAGTGCCTTGAGAATTCATCCTTAGTAAAATCTATATTAATAATTTTAATAAGACATTTTTCTACTAATAAATCTCTCAAACTTGTACTAATATTTGTCCATTGACTTGGATCATATATATCATTAATAGTTGTTTCTTTGAATTTATTAATTTCTTCTTTTTCATTTTGAGTTGGGAATCAATATAATCTTGTTCATTAACTAATAATACTTCTTTGCTATTTTCATTTTCATCAATTACTACATTGTTAACTTGTTCATTAACTAATACTTCTTCTCTATTTTCATTTTCATCAATTTATACATTGTTAACTTGTTCATTCAACAAGTAATTACTTATATTTTCAGATTTATTTTTATCTGTTTCGATAAATCTATCTAGAGCCCTTTTTTGTGATTCAATTAAAGCATCAATTTTTTTTAAAGTTTTGAAAAACCAAATTCAAATTTTCGAGTTGACATTTTGAAATAAAGCAACTAATGTATAAAAAATAAATAAAAATTATAAATCAAGATAATGAAAAAATGTTATAACAATAAAACTTAATTGTCAACTCACAAATGAATTGTTTTATATACTTCTTTGAGTTGAGATGCATCACCACAATCTCTTTGAACTCTGAAAGTAATAAATATAAAACAAAAATATTTTATAATTGCAAGAAATTATACAAAAATTATACCATAGTTGAATTATAAAAAAAATTATAAAAATTATAATCATATTTCAAAAAGCGAAAAAAAGCATAAAGGATTCAAATGATTTAGTCAAATGGATAAAAGAATTATTAAATAATATGTGATATACCTTACATGTGCATCAGAGGAGCAGCAAAGTTAAGCCACAAATCAATAGCAAAACAAGAAATATTGAGAGAAAAAATTAATAAGTGTACTTAATCAAATGGGAAAATAGGAAAGAATAATCAAAGAGCAATAGAAAATACATGAGAATGAGAATGATATTTCAGTTAATTTGAGAGAGAATAAAGGGTGACTTTTGGATTACTTTTAGTAATTACAGAAAATAAGAAAAAGGATTTCGAATTAATTTTAATGAAAATTGATATATTTAGATTGAAAGACCTTTGATATAGCCAATGAAAAGACAAACTAATTAATGAAAATTAATGAATAATTAATTTTAAGTGAAAATTAAATAATTGAATTATGAATTTTATCAAAAATTAAAATTATTTCTTTTTATATTATTTTTATAAATATTATAAAAAAATATAAATCTTATAACTATTAATATTTATTTTTAGACCTAATTTTTTTAGAGATCTAAAACAATAAATAGTTACTTTATCCTTGTCCTGCTCTTGTATGTATCCCACTTAAACTTTGATCGATTAATTCCAACCATTTAAATTGTCCTAAGAAAACTGCAAGCAGCATTTGTACTAGTGAATGCTTGGAAAGAATTTACGTAATTAAAAAGATTTATGTTGCTTTTTAGGTCGATAACTTTTCGGTTAAATTTTCAGGTTGATTATTTGTAGTATATGTATGGGAAATTCTTTGATTTGTTTATTTTGTCTAAATTCAACTAAATATGTTTTTTTTTTTTTTTTTTTTTTTGCATACAAGCCAAGGAGATTATTAAAACACTAGTTTTATTTTAAAGAAAACTGCCCTCTAGCAGGATCAAGTTAGTAATAGGAAATTCGGATAGTGTGCATGAAAACTTATATATTCCGTTTTCATTGCCATCATTATGCATAAAAAAAGAAATATTTTAAAGAAGATTAACATCTCTATCTTAGGATATTAGTCTCTTACTCTAGACTAAATTTGAGCCACCAAAAAAATTATAAAGAACAATGTTAATTAGGTAAGATACAGTAAACACTATATTTCTTTAAAAAAACAAAATGTTATTGATATATTTTTACTGTAAATTTTCAATATAATCACATCATGAATTTTAATAGAACATTTTGTTTATTTATCTTTTTCTTCAGTATTCTCAAAACATTAATTCGCAAGATTTCACTATAAATATGCTAATTTTTGTTCTTAATTTTCAGTGCCTTTATTTTTCAAACACTTTTAAGTTTATCTACTCTTAACATGCACAATCAATAGGAAATAGCACTACGATTGGCTTACCGATAGAAAATTTAGGTAATATACATGGGGCCATTGATTCTAACCAGGGCAACCATTGTACACCAAAAAAATAATAGAGAATAAATAAGTTAATCAAATCTTAAAATTAAATACTAAACACGAGTTAATTAACATATACTATATATATATATATATATAAACTATGTTTTTATTTTTTATAAATTAACAATTTTTTTAAAAAATGTTAATTTTAATTAGTCTTTAAAAATGTAATTTTTAATACTATTATTTAATAATAACATGATATGTGATATGACATATTTAAACATATGTCATATCAATACTAGATAAAAATAGGAATCATCTTCAAAACTTTAAAATTTTACGAGAATCAAAACTAATAAAATAATTAAAAGATAAAAACAAAAAAATTAACTTATGAATTTTTTGTCCCTAATTATATATCATATGTGTAATATTTACCAGTCATATTTTAGTTTTGAGATATAAGGTGAATTGGAAGGTTAATGAAGATGAAAAAAATGTCTTTTTTTTTTTAATTTGCTAAAAAAAACTAACATTTGAAGATTAAAAAAACATTTAAGTTTATATGATTTAATTATTGAGCAATTCAAAAGGGTGACATGTGAGGTGATCTATAATATTCAATAAATTGCAAAAATTAGTCTTAGTAAAAATAAGGTGACTTAGGTCTTTTTGCAAAGTTATTTTAAAGAATGTTTGTATCGGGATAAAGGCACTGACATTAACTGCTGGTGTTTTTTTTTTTTAATTTACAAGCTTGCTTTTTTTCTATGTAATTTTTTTTAAAATAATCCTAATTAAGTCTTTTTTACTTTCTGATAGAACTTCAAAGTATTTTACGAGATTTTTAGTTTGAGATTTAATTAATCACACTTAAATCTCTTACTCTTTTCCAAAAATTTGTTATGTAAGAATGAAATCCAAATTCTTTCAACAAATTCAACATATATTATTAATTGAGTCATATTTATTGAGTTCTTGCATATCATACTTGAATCCAAAGCACACAAATTTTTATTGTAGGAAATGATACAATACATGAGCTCACATTTTGTGGTACTTGCAATATCCATTTAAATTGAGAAAATCGTGCTCTTCCAAATGTATGCTTATTGTGACATCTACTTTAGGGGTATTGATGAGTCTAGATTTATGTATGATCTAATTTGACTCAATTATATTACATTGTTTCTTTTTAAGTGTTCAAGTTGAATATGACTCAACCCACTTAAATCGATGATAAACGAGTTGAGTAATGAGTTTCTTAATTCGACTCTACTCATACCATATAATTAAATTTATTATTATATATAAATTAATTATTAAATACAAAATACATTAATATTTAACTCATATAGTTTATTAAATTAAACTACCAGTGATTTTTTTTCTTTTTTAAGTTATTGTTTTTATCTCTATCTTAATTATGTCTATTTTTCCTTAAACCCTAATAGAATACTTTATTTCTATCTAAAATAAAAATATCATATTAGGATTAAAATGATTAATTTTATTAGTCAAATATTATCACAATTTGATCTCTTTTAAGTTTATTTAGTTATTATATACTTACAAAGTTTTAGATAAAAATAAATTATTGTTCTAAAAATTATTATTTTATACAAAACAAAAACATTTTCTAAATATTTAAACACGATTAACCCAATGTGTTTATGATCGTATTATTTTGAGTATGATTTGTAAAACAATTACATAAATCTAAATCAATTCAATCTGTAAAATTTTGATGGAATTGGAAGACGAATTTAGTCAATCTTAATATGTGAATATTTCTAATAAATAGAAAGTTGATTTTTTTGTTATATACATCTACGCCAAAATCATGATAAATTACTAATAGAAGCATTAATTTTGCAAGTGAACTGTATATCTTCACTTCTCCAATCATGCCATTAGTCTACGAGCTCCAAGTTTGAGAAATAGCAAAAAACTTGTTTGGATTATCCTATTGAGTCTGTTGACTTAAATGAAGCATTGACTTTAACATAGTTTAAATGGCTGGAGGAGTGGACCCATAAAATTGGTCACAGCATGGCCACTGCAACAAATTTGTGAAGCAGTATTTTTCTACCTTTTTAACATAAAGTCTTGGTAAATGTAGGCCCTATTCTGCATGATGTTGATGAACTAAGTTCTAAACTCAATTGCACTGTTAGTATTTAAATAGTGAGATAATGACAAATTGACCGGGGAAAAATAAAGAGACAATGACAACATGTTTTGGTTTTTGGTTACAGAATCGGTTTGGGCTTTTTGTGGCATTGGGAGTTCTTCGACAATGACAAAAATAATTGAACTGTCCTTTATATTTACTGCGTTCCAGCTGGTTAGCAAATTAATTTTAGGAGTAAAATATGCAATTTTACTTGATGATGAAAAGATCAATATTTTGTATATATATATATATATATAAATTATGAATGTATTGAAATATTAATTTTTTATTTTCCCATCAATAGCTAAGATTATTTATTTTATCTTTACTCACTTTAGAGAAGTTAAATATAATTTAATAGTATTGAATATAAATAAAAAAAATACAATGCTTAATGAAGGAGAACCACATGGTTTATTCTCTTATTCAAAAATAAAAGCTCAGATTTTTTCTTCTTCTGAATTTCCTGGAAAAAAACGCCCCAGACAAAAACTCAGATTTATAATATAAGGATGAGTGATTAAAGCGATTTAAATGTTTTAGCGTTTGAAAAATCTAATGAGAGCTTAACATTTAGTTTTAAATTATTCATGTAACAGGTGATTATTTTTATAGTCTAAATTATAAGTATTTTTTTATTTGTAAGAATTAAACTATTATATATCACAAGATTTATAACAATTCACAGACTATTTAATCAATATTGAGGTATACACTTTGCTAAATCATAAGTATTTTCTTTGATTTATTTAATTGCCATTTTTTACAGCTTTTTAATGGCCACAAAGGTGAATACAAAAACTAATAGTTATTAATTAGTCTGGATGGGTAAAAACAAAACAACACCAGATAAAAGTAGTGGTGGAGCATTGAACACTAGGGTTCTTACTTTGTTTTAAAAAATGCATTAAAAACATATAGAAAACAAAGTGGATCAACAAGTTGACTCAACTCAACATAAGTTGGCTTAACTAAGATTCTAATTGGGGGTTGGCTTAACTAAGATTATTGGGGGTGGTTGTGAATTTTTTATTTTTGGTTTTTAAATATAATTTTTAAAATAAAACATGTTTGATGAAAATGGAATTGAAATAATTTTAAATCATTTTCGAAACTCTTTTTTATTCTCATTTTTAAAACAAAAGAAAATGTCTTGTGAATTTGGTTTAGTTTTTAAAAAACACATATATTTCACATTTCACAATCACATTTGGTGCTGTCATCCCTGCTACCACTACCACCACCATAAGTGTTACCGCCACGTCTGTCATCGCTACCATCACACCACTACTGACATTGTCATTGTCACCACCACCACTAAAATTTGATTGTTATTTTTAAACTCAAACTTAAAAATCATCCCAAACAAAACCTAAACTAGTTGAGTTAAGAGATTTGACATGGGAACATTCACATTACTTCCTTCCTCTATTATAATTTAATTAAATATTTGAAGATAAGTTTGTACCTTAAAATCTAATATTGTTTCTAAACCTTGTTCAATTGATGTGCACATGTTCTACCAATCTTAAGCACCATGTCTCTTACCAAACTAAATCTCGATTATGAGCGTATGTTGCATGATGTAAAAATGATAACATTTTAATTAATAGATGTTTATTTTTTAATGTTAAGAAATTGCGAGTATAAAATAATTTTTAATCAATATTACTTAATATGACATGTTAAAAATTATAAAAATATTTTTAAATGATTATTATGATTTGACCATTAAATCTTAAATTAGGGCCTTAACTAATGATCTATCCAGTTTTAAAATGTTTCACTCTTATGATTGGTTTACTTTATTTTCATGTGTTGCTTTTGGTTAGACAATTTGGATGTTCCGTGAAAAAGAGGAAGAGAGGCATTAATTGGATGAATAAGTGGATAACTATAAATGAAGGAGAAAAACTAATTTAAAGATAAAAATTTTTGTTCCTCCTAATTTGGAGGGAAGAAAAATGAGATTAAAGAGTAATTAGTATTGAATGGTGCATATTTTATTTTGTTTCATTTTATTCTATCCTTTTTACCTAATAAAATTTCATTTGTTGGCTAAAAAAAAATCATTTGATTTTACTCATTTTCATTCTATTATACTTTTTCAAGGACCGACAAAGATGGACCTTAATCCCTCCCTCCTTAATTTTATTTGAAAAATATATAAGTTTTAATTAATTAGAAAAGTTTTGTAACTATATATTAACATAATTTTATATGTAAAGATCACGAAATGTATATGAACACTTTTAAATAGTAGTTGTGTCACTGTGTGACATATGTTTTATTCGTGTTAGACAGTTATTCATGTTGGATACATGGACACTTGAAAATTTCCAACTGTATTTTATAATTTTTTACTTCTATTTTTAATTATATCAATAAAAATTGAAATGATACTATAACTAGAGAAGTTATAGCATTTGATTATATTTACTCATGCTTATTTTTAAAATTTTAAATTCTCTGTTGTGGTTTAATTTTTTTATTATATGTCCATTTTAGACTACTTTTCTGTTGTACGCTGAATTTTGTAAATTTTAAAATGTTATATATCTGTATCTACATCATATTGTTATTGTGTTCATGTCTTTGTTGTATTTGTATTTT
>PYAF01004435.1:181401-196008 GCA_007407185.1 Glycine tomentella
CTTCAAGTCCATAAATTAATTCCAAGCCCAATTAATTATTAAACTGCCCTGCCCTGAAAATAAAAATTGAAATAATTAACTTAAAATAATCCAAATTAATTAAAATCTGAATTATCGGTCCAATTAAGTCCTAATTGAGAAACAGTGCAAAATAAATGATTAAACACAAATTAGGGATTAAAATGAGTACAGAAAGATGCGTAAATAGTGATAAATAGTGACTCATCAGTCACTCTGGCTTAATCGATTACCATGTATTGTAATCGATTGTTTTAGTACATTCATGTTTTTGCATCACGCTGCATTAATCGATTACCAAAGGATGAAATCGATTATTCTTCACAAACATGATTTCAGCATAGGACTGCTTTAATCGATTACACTAAGATGTAATCAATTACACTTCAGTATCAGGATTTTAGCTTAGTCTGCTTTAATCGATTACACCACGGGTTAATCGATTATTTAACCCGTTTTAATGAAATCCTGAGAATACCAAAAGACGGTTTAATCGATTACAAGAGCGTCTGGAGCGTTCTTAATCAATTATTTTCGTTACGAAAGTAACTATATATATAATCCTTGCCTTTTGTGATTCAACACAACAGAGATTGAGATTGATCTTAAAACTTTTCGATGTTCTGAGCTTTCTAAGGAATTTCTAAGGCATTCTTCTGGGTTATTTGAGCTTTGCTTCCATTATGTCATTCATGTGTTATTAATCTTGTTAGTGAAGCAAACTACTCTTTTCACAAAGGTCTAGGAAAGCTGGTCTGCATGTTTGGTTTGCACTTAACTTGAGTTTTGTCATTCATATGCATTTCAATCTTGGATCATCAGGTGAATTCTTTCCTGGTTCTTTGTGGGTATTAAGTTTTCTGCAGTAACTTTGTATTTTGTTGATTCTATTGTATTAAGTTTTTCTTGCAAGAGGAGATAGTGTTTCTCCAAGGGAGGTAGGGTGTCTCCAAGGTCTGCTGAGTAGGTTTCTCAGTGTGGGTTTAGCTTCTAAGGATTTAATAGGGTTTTAGATCTCTGAACTTCCTCTAGGGTTGAGGAAGAGAAGCTTGTAATTACTTGTAAGAAACATATTTGCAATAGTGGAACTCTACTCTAGTGTTGAGTAGAAGAAACTGAATGTAGCCTCATAGGTTTTGAGGTGAACCAGTATAAATCTTATCTCTTGATTTATATTCTGCAGTTTATATCATATCTTGTGTGAATTATATCTTGTGTGTTTGTGAATTCTTCCTTGAAAGTTTATTCTTTAGGCATAACAAATCTTGAATTGATTTTGGATAAAGTTTTCAATTGTTTTTGTGATAAAGATCCAAAGGGCATTAAACTCTGAATTCAAACTCTGATATTGTTAAAAGAAAATTATATTTTACCAAAGTTAACCAATTCACCCCCCTCTTGGTTAAGTGTGAGTGTTTCTTATTTTCCACAGATGGACTCACCACTTGTTATATTATGAGGCCGAGCATTTTTGTGCTCTTAATGAATCCATAGCCGATTATGGTGGTGCTTTTGAGACGCACTTGATGGATTCACCTACGTGAGTGTGAAGGTGGGTCGCCTTCTATGGAAGACTTGGACAGTCTTTCTAGAGCACTCATGAGTACCCAAGGTGTGCGCATGGCCATTAAAGCGCTTGTTATGACTATCATGGATATCACAGATTTTAAGGCAATACATGTGTTGTGGGGGTCTCAATTGAAGTCATGGTAGTTCAAGAGTAATTCACTGCCTAGACACAATTGTTGCCTTACTTCACTATGTATCAATTCAATCATTATGATATTGGTACTTAAGTGTTAATCCTTCTTTGCCCAATTTTTTTTCTTCTTCCTGTTTTACCATTTGTGGGGGATTGTTGAAAATGGAAAACAGAAGCACCTTTTTTCTTTTGCCTTTTGTTGTCCCACATTAGTATAGCTTTTAAATTATTTTCTTTAATTACTCTTTATTAGTTAATCAAATCAGTTTTTTGAAACATCCTCTTTATTAGCATTTGTTGAATGCATTAAAATGCTTTTAGTGAAGATGCTAATTTTAAGGGAGTAATGGAGCTGTTACAGAAAATGAGGGGAACAACTTTTAGCCCATTTTTTCTATTTAAATAAGGAGACACACGGTTGAGAAAAAGGAAGAGCAAAAAAATCACTCTTTGTTGTTCTGTTTTTCCAATTCCTTTTCAGTTGTTCTGTTTTTGTTCTATTTCCTTTTCTGTTTTGACAAATTAAAAAAAACTAGGCAATTGTTTTGTGATTTCCATAGCCTAAGGCCACGAGTGCATGTGTTCATAGGCTCGTTGTGTTAACCTTGGGAAGCAATCGACAATTTATATTGCACCGAGGTCTAGCCGAATTTTGCTTTCAGGGCAGTGGTTTCCACGGCACAACAAACTTTCAATTAGTTCTTTTTCTTCTTGTTTTGTTCTGTGCTATTCGCTATTCTCTATTTTTCTAACATGTTGAACGGGATGAACTTTAAATTATGGAAAGAGAATGTGGAAATTGTTCTTGAAGAATGGAGAAACCCACTTCTACTCCAAAAAATCCAAATTTGGATTACATAGAGAAGTAGGAGTGCTCTAACCGCATGAGTGTGATGATCATAAAACACTCCATTCCGAAGGTGTTTCGAGACTCTATTACTGAGAACACTCATGCTAGGAAATTCCTTAAAGAAATTGAGCAATATTTTGCTAAAAATGAAAAGGCGAAAATGAGTAACACATTAGCAAAACTCGTAACCATGAAGTATAAAGGAAAGAGGAACATAAGGGAGTACGTTATTGAGATATCTAATATTGTGGGAAAACTCAAGGCACTAAAATTAGAGCTATTTGATGATTTGCTTGTGCACTTGGTTCTCATTTCTCTTCCTGCACAATATGGTCAATTTGTAGTGAGTTACAACACAGAAAAGGATAAATGGACTCTTAATAAGCTCATTGCTCACTGTGTGCAAGAGGAAGAAAAGACTAATAGTGCTTATTTGGCATCAACCTCTCATAATAAGAAAAGGAAGAGAGGTAAGGACACTGCAATGAATCACCCATGCTGAAGAAGCAAAAGAAGCAGGATAAGGAATTTACATGCTATTTTTGCAAGAAGAGTGGAACACGAAGAGGATCAAGAGCAGAAGCAGGATCAGGAGCAGCAAGAACCTCATCTGTGGGAGCAAGAACGCTCTAAGGCGTAGGAGCAGAAGCAAGAGCAGTAGCAGCAAGAACCTCATTGACGAGACCAAGAACAACAAAAATCTCATCCGTTGCAGGAGCAAGAACCCCAAGAGGCTGAGGGGAAGAATCTTGAGTGGCCACATTCTTCAAGAACTCATGAAATTCTTTATTTTCTTGTTCGAGGTCAAGCGAATCCAAGTCTACATTGTAACATGGGGTACTGTTTACCCATGGCTCATCTTTCTCCTTCAACAACTCTTCTTTTTTTCTTGCGTATTTGACTTCTAATTTTTAAAATGTTGTAAATTTTACTCCTTCCATAGTTTTGTTTAATTCTAAACAACATTAACTCTTTTTGTCAATTTTAAATCTCCACTAAAATTGTGGATTTCGTATAAGACAAGTAAGGTTATCAATAAATCAGTTCCGAACAATAGTAGCTATTGTCACATGATCCTATTCATTTCAGTTGTATTTAAGTACTACTTGCAGTTTCTAATTGCCGCATTCAACTGTGCATTAACATGTGGCTAAAATGCTTTTAATATGATTGATGTAGCACTTCATTTATGCATGGTTAGGGTCTTAGGGACTAGTTTTATTGGTTTTGCTTTCTTTGTTACCCTAAACCCTAAACTGAAAATGGAACATGAGTATGGTGATCACTAACAGGGAATTGGACTGTTAAAACTTGCTGCATAATTTGAATTTGAAATTGTCCATAACTTTATTTTTCTTTTGGTGTTAACTACTATATGTATGGTACTGATATATACGATATGTTCTATAAAATCAACCATGATTATCTAAGAAAAAGTAATGTAATAGGAACATATACATTATAGGTTATATAATATTGGTTTATGTAGCCTATAATTAGGAAACCAACGTTGGTTTATAACTAAAATTCAAACCCCTAGCTAGTACATAGGAGAGAAAATTTCAACCCATGTTTTAGAGGAAGTCTGCCTATAAACAATCAACCAGAAATGATTATAGATTATGACCAACTATAGTTTCTATGAAGAAACCACCACTTGCTCATCATCATCATTCAAAAGTACTGATCTCCAAACTCACTCATGTAGGCATCACACAAATATCTTCATTCAAATTGATCTCGATATTAGATGTCACTATTTTTATTCATGGGAAATTTTTGACACAATAAAATGCAAGCCATCTAAATGACACAATGAGTAAAAGAGAGAAAATTAATCACATTGCAAATAAAAAGAGCAAGTGATGTTGACGAATTAAGGCATCAGTACTCATACTCACAGATATGAGATTAAGAAGTATAATGTTGGACTATGGTACACCCTTTCTCATGAGTAAATAAATCACTCTTGTTATGCTAGCTACTCTTTAACTTGAAGTGACAATAGGCTTCACAAACTTACAACTTCAAAACAAGATTGAAAACAAAAAAAAAAATGACAAACCTATGCCAAGTACAGGGTCCAACAGTAACATATGTCTATCTGAGATATATAATTTGGTAACTTGTTGGCATTAGCTTCTCATTGATTAGAGCGAGATATCATTGAATGAAAGAGAGATGGCACCAAAGCATACATGCAGATGGACAAACTTTCTCTAAGGATTGGAATCTTCCCACACTTAAAGCATTATGCAAACTCTCCCCACCGAAGCAGATATTAATTAAAATACAATAAAATACTTTTCTGAAGAATAAATTCTAAACTGCAGAGATATAAGTTCACATTAACCTTGACCTGCATGGAGGGACTAGTTCATGCCACAAAATGTAATCTAATATTTAACACTTTCAAACCCAGAACAACAAAAAAAATTATATTTATTGAATTATTCAAAATTGATTAAGAAAAGACATTTTACTATTTTAGTCGATACTCGGAAGTAAGGATGAAAATATTCAATCAAAAACCCAACTAACTCCACCTTTATTGCCAAAACACCAATAACAAAACATCATGGGGGGACTAGATAGAAATCCATGTCAAGGCAAAGTGAACCTAAACTAAAGAAGCCCCCCAAAAATTTATGGGCATAATGAGAAGAGCAAAAAGAGAGAACAACATCCCATCAAAAATCAATTCTTGTGCTCAATGTCGTGAGGCCAATTGTTAAAATATCTATATCCGCCCATTTGATGAGGCATATCGTGTAGGAACTGTTGCACAACAAGATCTAACTCATTTTTTTGATGGCCACTGTTAAAATTTCTATATTCATCCATTTGATGAGATGAACTATGTAAGTTGAACTGCTGCATATGTTATGCTTGTTACATTTCATGTGGTTGCATTGCAAAATTTGGAGGAGGCGATAGAACCCAATTATGTTGATCAATGTGAGGAGCAACAATTATGTCAATGTCTTCTAAGGTTTTGTCATGGATGCTTCTTCTTTTCCTCTCTTTCTTTGGGGCATTCTTGCATTTAAAGTATTTTTGAGCATGACTTGAACTCGAGTTGGAGTTTTTGTTGGAAATGTTTTTCCATCCTCCATGCTTATATTTCTCAAGCCCAAGTAGATATGACCTATGTTCCAAATTGTCAAGTAATAAAGATCCGGTAAGACTAGATGTCGATTTCCATAGGGAGTTTGTTTGTAATAAGGATCAATGCACGTTTGTTTCAAGTGATTAATGAATGGAATTGATTGGTAAAATGATTTGAATTAAATTAAACTATACTTAATTGTAAATTGAAAGCGTATTAACTACAAGGAAAGAGACACAAACTCTCGGAATAATGTGAATGGTGGGAATATGATGCGATTGGTGTTGGGAGTTCGTTAACAAGAAAGAACTTATTTAAAAGGATTTTTCTCTATTCAACATTAAATACGATCACCTTCATCCACTAATATAATCTAACCTTGATTCCCCAAGTGCTAGACCTAAACCACTTAACTTCACTCTTAATCCCTCAAGAGTTATATTAAACGATTTGCATTACGATTAGAGATGACATTGTAACATAGGTTAAACAAAACCATTCTATCCCTAGACATGATATTATTTAGAATCATTTCTCAGTTCTTAAAGCAATAACCATTTTCCAATGTGTTAAAACCTAAAACAAAGCATACAAATGGGTGATCAAACCATAAGCATGAATAAAGCTCAAAGAAGCAACAATAATGTGCAAATAACATTGAATAGATAGTTAGAACTTTACATCAAAGCGTTCGGTTGGTGAACTCCCAACAATAGGGGTTTTAGCTCCTCATTTTCATGAGGAGCTTACAACAATGGAGGTTAGGGCAATGGATGAGGATGGGATGGAAGGAAAAGAGGTGGAGAGGAAGCTTCAATGGTGTAGAAGGATGTCTCCTTTTGACCTAGCAAAGCTCCGAAGTTTCTCCAAGAGTATGGTCTGCCCTTAGGAAATGAATCTCCCTTATTTCCCACCTGTTCATGCCTTAAACATTGCCCTGTGTCATAGTGCACATAGAGCACATCTTTTTCGCGCTCAGTGAGCCTCAAATGTCCAGCTAGATAAGTGACCATGCGCTGAGTGAGTTGGTCGCACTAAGTGGGCCTTCGCGCTGGGCAAGCCTGGTCGCGCTGAGCGAGTCGCTGCTATCGCGCTGAGCGAGCAGCTCCAGACCTGAAATCCATCTTCCATGCCCTTGCAATAAATTCTACAAAAATTACAATCAACACTTCATATATCCACTAGTTAAAGCATCCACTAGATAAAAGCTCAGAAGAAGCTAATTCCTATATTTTAATCACAAAAAGAAGCATTAAAAGAGGAATAAGTAATTTGCATGTAACTTTACGTATGCTTAGCAATTATCAAGTAGCAGGACCAAGAATGCTTTGAGGGGAAGGAACCTGAACCCATCGAGGAGTAGGAAGAGTAGCGGCAACAATAGGAGCATGAACTCTCTAAGGGGTAGGAACAAGATCAAAAACCCTTTGAGGGGTAGGAGCCTCAGAGGCGGGAGCAAGAACCTCATCAATGGCAGGAGCAAGAACTTCAATAGGCTAAGGGAAGAATCTTGAGTGGAAAGAACCTTCAAGAATTCATCTAACTCTTTGTCGAGCTCGAGCGTATTTAAGTCTACATTGTAGCGTGCGATGTTGTTCACTGACAGCTCATCTTTCTCCTTTAGCCACTCTTGCATCTCCTTCTCGTCAATTTGGAAAGCATGGGGAGCATCAACAACAGGACCAGTGGCAGGAGCAAGAACGACAGGAACCTCATAAGTTGAAGGAGCAAGAGCAAGAACCTCAGGCTGAGGGGAAGAATCGCAAGCGGCAAGATTCTTCTAGAACTCATCTAAATCTTTGTTCTACATGTCAAAGTCGACTGAATTCAAGACTATTTTTGTTGCATTGTCTTTGTAGCATGGTATATTCTTTGCCCATTGCTCATCTTTCTCCTTAAGCCACTGCTCATCTTCCTCGTCATAATAGAATAATAGAAAGTGTGTTCATCAAGGAACTCAATGATGTTTTTGTTTTGTTGGTGAGTTTCCTCGGACATTATTTTCTTTCTTTTTCCTTTGTGGCTTTATGGATTTCCATTACTGAATTAATTCTTTTTCCAGTTATATTGAGAGAGAAAATGTAACACCCACTTTTTTAAAATTGCCACCAAGTTGACAGTTAGTTAAAGATTAATTGTGTGCGTTGTAATCGTTAAGGTATATCGGCCAAAGATTTGATTTTGCCTTCGTTAGACTTGCCCGAGAACACAAAGACTTATTAAAAGAGTTGGAGAGAGTTAGAATCCAAATATAAGCGTTTGAAAAAGAGAAATATATAATAGTTGTATTATAATGACCAGACTAAAAAAAAATTTGATGTACATATTATATCATGAGTAAATCAATACGGATATATTATTACCTAAATTTGTGTTTCGTTTTATTTTTTTGTATTTTTTAAAATTAGGATTTAGGATTTAGTAGAAAGAAATAGGTAGCACCGATTTTTTCAAAATTGCCGCCAAATTGACAGTTAGTTAATCATCACATAAAGATATAATGAACATTTAATTTATATATACTTATTAAAAGAGTTTGTGTGAATTAGAATAGCCTGAGCTAAAAAACTTCGGATGTATATATTAAGCTATCAAGAGTAAAATCAGTACGGGTATATTATTAACTAAATTTGCATTTCGTTTTATTTTTAATCTTTTTAAATTGAAATGAACTGAATTTTATTTACCTTTATAAATAGATATTTTCAATTTTTTGATAGTTACCAAAATTTAATTTTTGTTTAAATTGATTAAGGTTAATCATTTTGGGGACGAATTAGAATAGGGTAATAAAAAAAAGTAAAATTAGTAGTTTAATGGGAAAATATTTAAAATGTTATTGTTCAATAATAAAGACTCAGATTTGTAATATAATATAATATATATAGACCTAAAGAGTTGAGATGATTATTTTGGTGATCTTTTCAATTTATAATTTTATTCTAAAAAACCCTTAAATATTTTAGAGAAAAATGTCATAGTGTGACTTTTTGTGATAAAAAATATTTAGATGAAATATCCTTAGTAAATACTCATTAAATACTCATTTTTAAAATAAATGAAAATTAAATTTTACCTTTATATACTTTGTAAGGTGGATTTTGGTAAGAAAAAAATGATGGCAGTTAAATAGAAGCTGGCTTTTGTGTGTCAATGTATGAACCTATTTACACGCTAGAGCCAATACTCTATTATAATTTCTAGCAAATGTTGAAGGCAAAGCTCAGCACCCCATTTACATTGTTATAAACAAATAGATTTTCTATATTAATCTAGTTCAATTATCGAAGAGTAAATATCTTATCTTAGAATTTAGTTAAACTCACATTTTAAATAACTTATTTTATGATTTAGATAGACATTTTATCTGAATAGATTTACTTTAATTTAAATAATAAGTATCTGATTTTATCTAAATATTTAGATTTAACTGTAAATTTTGTTAAGCTATCGTTTTCTTGTGAATTTTGTTTTCAACTTCTTTTTTTACGTATTTTCTCAACTTTTGAAAATGTTTCAAATTTTACTCCTCTGTCATAATTTTGTTAAATTCTAAAAAAAATTAATACTTTGTAGCAATTTTAAATCTTCACTAAAAGAACGTATTTAAAATAAATATTTTTAACATAGTAATGCCTGTTAAGTTTTAACTGTTACTATTATTAACTTTTATTTTCTTTTTCTCTCGAAGATGACCATAATCCTTAGCCATGGAAAGGACCATGTAAATTTAATTTATTTTGAATTTATTGAGTTTAAGTAAGTTCTTTTTTGGAGGAATTAGTATTGAGAAAATAATAGAAACCTAATGGGAATAGTTTGAAAATGTTGTTGTTTCAAAAGTAAAGAGAAAAATTTACAACATGAAATAGTCCAAAGAATTAACATGATTCGTTGGATGAATTTTAAAATTAAAAGTTAAATTTTGGGATAGAAAATGTCACTATAATAACCTAGATTTCAAAAAAAAAAAAAAAATCTCATGCTAACAACGTGGGAACGGCGCGGTTAGCGTGGGATGCGGCGTTAGTAGCGTGGGATATGGCGCCAGTAGCGTGAGATTGCCCCAGAAGGCCATTTCATGCTGTCTTATGGCGCGAATAGCGTTACTTTGGCGCGAATAGCGCCATAGACGCGCCATAAGTGACCAGGAAGCCTTTTATTGCGTGAATTTGGCGCGATTAGCGCGGGAACGTCGGCAGGATCAGTATTTAAATGCCAAAATACGAAATTTGGGGCCATTTTCACTTCTCCTTCTTCCTCTAAATGTGCACCACCATTTCTGAGGCTCCCAAGCTTCTTGAGTCTTGTTTCTTCACCAAAATCATTCCCTTTGATCACAAATCTTGTGAGAAGCTTGTTGGAAACCATAATCCTTCATCCTTTTTCCTCTTATAATCCCTTAATTTGAGAATCCCTTTTCTCAAGGGAAAGTTGGAAAAGCTCGAGATAGACGAGGAACAGCGGCGATTCGCGGACACCTGAGCCAGGAGAAGGGGTTCAGAGGTCTTCCCTGCCGTTTCTGAGGTAAGAAACTCGAGTTTTCCCGATTAAATTGTGATTTGGGATTTGGGTGAATAGTGACCCGCTGTTGATAGAGCTAGAATTAGCTCTGGGTCCTTTAGAAATATGTGTTTAGAACACTTTGGGGATGAAGGATTAGTTCTCAGATTGTAGTTTGGTGAACTTTAAATTCTGGCTCTAGGATGATGCATATGTGACTTGTGTTGAGTCACTTGATGATATTGAGACATGCAAGAGCCTTAGTTGATGGTTTGTTATGCCTAAAAAGCCAGATGAACGGTGCCTTGGGTGTGGTATGGACCGTTCAAGCTACAGTTGAATTCTTGAGTTAGTGGTCTGGAAAGGGCTTTGAGCCCATTGTGGAAGGCTTGTATTGAGTCTGTAGTGACTCTAATGCCATGTTCGAGTTGTGATAGACTTCTGAGGGTCTATGAGAAGCATGGTGTGTGCTGGGCTATAATGAACCTTAAGTTAGAAGACAAAAACTGATTATGAAAGAAAGGGTGTTACCTTCCATATAAACGATTGAACACCGTTTCTGATTGTCTATTTCATGCCTATTGTAGGGCGTGAGATGCATAGCACTGGTGGAGGTCACCACGAGATTAGGAGAGCTGATTCTGAGCTGAGACCAGGGAAGCTCAGTGTTCTTGGGGAATGTTTCCCCTGCTTGTGTTTATTATACCCTAGATGGGTGATTGTTGGATGTACCTTGTATGCTGATGCTGTATAATGTCGTTATACTTATATATTGATCAGATGTTGATGAAATCTCATGATAGCTTATTGGAAATTGAATGCTAGCTAAACCCTGAGATAGGGTATGATGGTATTGATTACACTAGTATAGTGTATGCTTGTATGGATTGTGACATGAGATGATTGTGATGTGATTGCATAAAATTTTACTGGCCAGTAGAATAAAAGAACTATGGACCCCTTGGGAATGTGCCCTTAAGTGGATGATCTCCCTTGGGATAATCCATAGGCGTCCATGTAAACCCTGAATGGATGTGCCTTTAAGTAGATGATCCTATTAAGGTATTGGGCGGCAAGTCCTGAGGGAATGTACCCTTAAGTGGATGATCTTCCTCAGGCATGGATTGAGTGAGTCCTGAATAGATGTGCCTTTAAGTAGATGATCCTATTCAGGTACTCAGTGGAAAGTCCTGAGAAAATGTACCCTTCAGTGGATGATCTCTCTCAGGCAATGTGTGTTGGTTGTATATGCTTGTTCTGGCTGCTGTGTGCATGTAGCCTGTTCATATGAGCCGTGAAGGCTGATTGTATAATGAAATCTATATTAGAGGATTATTTGATATGATTTATATAATGTTATGTTATATATATGATATCTATATGTTTATGTGCTGGGAAGTGAAGCAGGGGGAGGGGAACCTCTGAGAACCCTGAGTTTACTGGGATGATTATCTCACCCCTGTTGGGGTTCATGTTGCAGGATCTGAGACAGAAGTTACTGAGAGATCCCAAGGCAAAAGGCCTGAGCTGGGATAGTGTGGTGCAGAACCCTAGGCTTAGAAGACTGAGCTTGATAGCACACTTTTGTTTATTTTGTCTGTATTTTGATACCCTTAGGGGTTATTTGTATAGTTTTGAGAAAGATGGACCGTGTACAGAACAGATAATTCACCATATATGTGTAAATATGTATTCTATATTGGATTCAGGCTTCCTTTATTGTTTATATTTATGCTTGTTGCGTTACTCTGATATTGTATAATGTTAATACGTCGGGTGCACACGGGGTGTTACAGTCACGGTTTGAATTCGTACTAGAAAAAAGATTTAGATAATAAATCTTTTTAGTCAATATCCTTTTGTGAAATAAACGATTTTTTTAAGGCGCGCTTTGGCAAAAAAAAAACAGATGGCTATTTCAGTCATTATTTTAATTATTTATAACATTTATATATAACAACAAAAGTTTTTAAACTTATAATAATTATATATAACAATATTATTTTCATTATTTATAATAATTATTTAAGTAATTACTATTAATTATTATTTGTTGGCTTAATTGCACTTTTGTTCTATCTAGTATTGCACTTATGCAATTTTTTGTTGATGTTTTTAACAAAATTAGGAAATATTCTTTCATTAGTCTTTTGTTATGTTTTAACAAATTTTATTGATGTGACATTAGATTTTGATGAGAATTAATAAGGGACCTTTATTTGAAAATATTTGAAATTGTAAATGTATTTTACATAAAAAAATAGACATATAATTTTATTAAATTGACACGATTTAATATACTAAATTTTAGTTTAATTTTTGTTATAAGAGTTGTTGTTAATGTTTTTTATCTTGTTAAAACAAACAAATACTTTGAGTTATTATAAAAATAATTTTATTACATGATGTTATAGTTACTTAAAATAATATATTAAAAAGTGTGTTTTTAACATTCTTCTACTTAAAAAAACTAAATCTCTTATACTTTTTAATCATATTTTATATTTTATCTGATTAAGAAGACATAAAATGAGACAACTTTTTTAATTTATTTATAAAAATAACATAAAATAATATAAAAATTATTACATAATTATAAAAAAATTTGGGCCCTTATAGGCATGGCCCCTGCACCACTGGACTATATCAAGGGCCGGCACTGTGTAGGAGTAATGTTGGGATGATGATAAAACCTTTATTTAGTACTCCTTTATTTTCATAATAATTGTCGTGTGTAAGAAATTTTTTATCTTAAATTAATTGTTATTTTTTCAATGTAATATTAATTACATTTTTTCACTTGTATTATTTAAAATATCAATTATATGGGACTAAAAAAATAAAAAAGTGAATTAATGATGATAAGGTTAGTTTTGTAAAATTATTATTTTTTCTCAACTATTTATTAATTTTTCTTTATTTGTGTAAAATAACTTAAGATAACATTTATAACACAAAGAGTAAGTTTTTTTCATTATTTACAAAAACTATTTATAATGGAAAATACTCCAGCAATAATAAGATGAATATTATATATTTTTACAAGAAAATATTAAATTAAAAATAAAATATGCTTTATTAAATTTTATATGCAAATATACTATTGCAACTTAAATTTGTAATTTTCTTAAGGCCAGATTGCAAATTACTTATTTCAACTTATAACATTTTTTTGTTACGAGAAAAAAGAAACTACACTCAGTAAAACTCTATTGAGTCATTGTTACCTCCCGAATGCTATTCAGATTTCAGACAGTCTTGAAAGCCTAAAATACGAACCAAACAACCTTAACCGGAATCAAGAAATTAAAGAAATAAACAACTACCATTCAGCATGCATGTGCTTGCATAGAACATGACACACAGCTACCTAAAGAAAGAAACACAAAACAAAAACAAAATACAATTCGAGCCATGTGCGAGCAAAGCAACAACCAACAAGTTCTTATTTTTTTTTAACAACAACCAACAAGTTATGGTAAAGTGTGTTTTTTCTTCTAATATTAAACAACTGATAAAGTGGATACATAATGATCAATCACCGCCATAAGCTAATGCATTGGAGAAGGTACCAAGAAATGAGGATTGGAGAATCTGGGTTTAAATGATAACCTTGGTTGTTTCCAATGTCTAAAGCAGCAAAGCTCAATGCTACTTTCCCTTTTATTTTAGATATAAAATGACATAAAATAATATTCTACACGTATGTGTGCCAAATACTTTAATCAACAATTATCAACTTGTTCTATCTATCTAATTCAATAGGTTAAAGACGTAAACTTAGAAAATTCCTCAAGTAAATGTTGTAAGTTGTAACCAAAACACCTTGGCCCATATAGTATAATAAATTAAAGGATAAATTATAAATTTTTATTTTTATAATTTTAAATTTGTAATTTTTTTTATTTTTAAATTAAAACATTTAATTCTCGTATTTTTTAGTAGAAGACATAACACTTATATGACAATGATTTAAATAAAATGTGAGAAAAAAGGTCTTGATAGAAGTTGAACTAATGATCTTTTATTCTAAGAAACTAATAAATCATTAAGATACTTGTTTTTAGTTTATAAACACTAGTTTATATGTATTGTTCATTAAGAGTTATTAATTTTTTTAATTATAAAAAAAAATTTAAAAAATTAATATATAAATATTTTTAATTTTATTTTGTATCATTTTATATATTTTTATTTTACCAATTTATATTAAATTTCATAAAGTAATATAAATTATTTTGTAAAATGATTTTTAATATACAAATTATTTTTACTCTAATTATATAAATCAATATAATTGCATCAATTAATATATAAATTATACAAATTATATAAATCAATAAAATTTTAATATTTAATTTTTAAGTAAATTTACATGTTTTATGAATTGAACTCCTACTAAGACTTTTTTATTCTTTACTTTAT
>PYAF01004435.1:196108-243628 GCA_007407185.1 Glycine tomentella
AATATTTGATTTGAGATAGTCAATTATTAGTCTTGTAACATTGCTTATTTTAAAAATAAGATGATTAAATATCTTGATTAAGAAATAAAGGAACCAAAATCACATATTTAAAGTTATATGGATTCAAAATTGCACTTTAGACAAATAAAATACAAATAAAAAATCATAAAGACTTAATATATTTATTTGGGAAATAACAGGATCAAAATCATGGATTTAAAATTAATTATAAGTGGATAAAAATTATAATTTAACCTAAATTAAATACAAATCTTGTCAAAACTCACTTTGTGTGTGTTCACTATTCCCAATAAAAAATAATAACCACTCAATGAAAATATTTCATACCAATACTAGGATGAAAACAAAAAATCTTATCATACATGTCAATTCCGCCCATAAAATGTAAGGAAGGCTGGCAGTGCATTGTAGGGGGGAGCTCTCCGTGATCACTATGGCATTGTAATTTTTTTTCCCCCGCTTTTAATTTGGGTACTTGTTCTATATCTTAGGCTGAGCTTGAGATTGTTTGGTCAAGAGGATTCACTAATCATATTGTTGAGTTTGACTCTAAATTTTTTACTTTCATATTAGGAAGTATCTGAATAAATTAACATGAGATTATTTTAATTTAATTAAAGATTTTGAGTTTAAATATTAAATATATAATCATGTTACATATTTGTGTTCTAGATAAAAAATAACTTTATTTCTATGCTTGATGGGAGGTGTGAAGCTATGCATAATTGCTTTAATCTGGTTATCAAAGATTTTATTGTGAAGGGTTGTGTCTGTTCTTGAAATCATGTCTTCCGAGAGGCCAATGAGATAGCGGATGAGCTTGCTAAATATGGCATAGCTTCTGATGGGATTGATAGGATATTTAATATTAGTTATGATTTTATTTCTTTTAAATTCTGGCTAATATAGCTTGTATTGCTTTTCCTAGAGGATTTTAATCTAGTTTATTTGTTGGGGGCTTTAGCTCCACTTTGTAAAGAAAAGAAAAAAACATTACTCCTACACGCTAATATAATTATGGGCTATGCCTTTACTCCCATATTATACAATTCCAATATTTTAACAGTGTTATTTTATGGGGGCTTTTTCCTCCCTCTCTCAATATTGAAAATAGGATCATAACAAGTTTCTTTATTTCATTCTTCTTTTAAAAGGTGATCATAATTACATCCTGACTTCCTCTTTTTGGCGAAAACAAATTGGCCAAGTGGTAGTAGTTTAATTATGTCATTAATCCCGTTCCTGTAGTAGGAGGTGAAATACTCGAATATATAGGATGTTAGTGGAATTAGGCGCGATGAAAATTAGGGTAAGTTGGTGTAAATTTATTTATTGAAAAAATATTTATTTTAACAAAATGAGTAATTTTTTGTTTTTTAATTTTTTTCACATTTATTTCACTTTAAAAAATATTTATTTTAAGAAACAAATTTTTATCTGCTTATTATTTTTTAAAATACTTATCTTAAAATTATTTTTTAAAATTTTAAACAAATTGACCCTTATTTTAAAATTTTATTCTTCTTTTATAATTATTTAAATGACTAACTTTTAATAAATAATATTTTTTATAAAGATACATTTATTATTTTGCACATAAAATTGAAACTAATTTTTATTTTAAATGATAATAAACTTAACCATTATCATGAAAATAATAAACATGTAATTAGTTTTATACAATTTTATTCTAATTTTAATTATTATTATAATAATAATAAAATAACTAATTTTACATAAATTTATACTTACTAACCTGGATGGTTTTTATAATTATTATAGTAATAATATAAATAATTAATTTTAAGATAAAATATGTTTGGGGACTCTTAAATTTAGAAAATATCAATTTATTTTTTTATAAAAAATTTTGTATTAATTTAGTTTATATAAAAATAAAATATATTTTTATTAATATTTAATTGTAAACTGTACGCTCGGATCCCTATCCACCCCTTTCCATTTGTCCCTTGTTATCATTGTATATTAATTATTAAATGACTTAAACTCTAGTTTTTTTTTACCAAATAGACTTTATGGAAGTCAATGCTTTTTTTTTTTTTTTAAAACCTAACCTGACCTTGATTTTAATTTATAGGCTAAGTCATAGACTTTCATTGGACACTTTACTGTCATCCCTATGTATAAAGACTAAAATATAAAACAATACAAGTATATAGACTAAAATATAAAACACAAACATGTCAATATTACATTAGACCATGTTAAATGTCATCACACAGTTGTATTAGCCAATCCTATAACTCAGTTATATTAGTTGACAATAATCATTCAATTGTTTATCCATTCACTAACTAACTAGATAACCACCTATCTCATTAATTGATAAATTTCTATTATTATAAATAAAGGGATACGTTATAAGAAATTTTCTTTCAATTACACATCAACTTTGATCAATTATTTAGTAACTTGAACGTCAAAATTCTTTTTATATGTACCTCCATCACTTGAAGGAGTTTCACATATTGAGTACGAGATCATATCACATAAAGAACAATATAAAAATACTTCAGAATTCAATAAAATAACAATTAATAATATTAAATGGTATTTTATGTTAAAAATTAAAATATAACTAAAAAATGCTTACACAAGACAATATATCATTTTTTCTTTTTATGAAAGAATCATATAAATAAAAGGTTAATTACTGTAGCTACACTTTTGATCAAAATCATTTTACTAATTTCAACCATTTTATTTTAACCTTGTTTAAATTGGATTCTTTCTATTTTTCTAAAAATAAATAATTTTTATGTGTAAAGACTAAATATAAACATTATACAAGTATAATTATATAAGAATCAAATAAAATTTGTGTTTTACAAAAATAAAAATAAAACCAAAATTAGCATTACTTAAAATTTTGTGAAAAAGAAAAGGTGTAAAGGCAACTACAGTCTGTGTTTGTATGCATTGGCAATGAGTAATGAACGACTAAGGAGCGACAGCTGTATGCAGCAAGCAACGCCCGAAACTATGCGAACTAAGATATAAAATCCCCTTCAGCGACCAAACCCCGACGTAAAGTACCAAAACTACCCTTTTATTCTTTGAGTACGGAAACTACCGCTAGGGAATTATCTTTTTCTCAAATTATTTTAAATAGTTTAATTTGATGATTAAACTTTAAAAATTTAATTTTGTTTTTAAATTCTTAAAAATGAATTAATTTATTTTAAAATTCTTTAAAATGAATAAATTTAATTCTTAAATTCTTAAAAGTGAATCAATTTGTTTCTTTTTTCTTTTTAGAATTTGGAGATCAAATTAAATTATTTAAAATAATTTGAAGACCAATTGATTTATTTCTAAAAATTTAAAAATCAAATTGAATCTTTTAAAAATTTGATATCAAATTGATTCATATTTGAGAACTTAAAGATCAAACTGAATCTTTTAAATTTTTGGAAATCAAAATGAATAATTTAAAATAATTTGATGACCAAATTAATAACTAAACCGAAAGAACATATGACAATTTTTTAAATAAAAATAAAGTGTAAAAGATGTGAGTCTCATATGGTCCCACACAATTTTTTAGGCTTAATTGTATTTTTAGATTCAACTTTCTAATTTTTGAAGAATTTAATCTCTTACAAATTAATTTGGTGGATTTTGCCTCCAATTTTTAAGAAACTTATGAATTTTATCCCCCTTCATTTTACTTCTAATATAATTGCACTTTTATCTTCTTTTTTTTTTTTTTACAAAATATGCACCCAACTTTTTATATTTTGGCAAATTTTATCCCCATTTTTTTGGCAAATTTAATCCCAATTTTTATGCTTATTAATAGATAAATGTTAAGAATAAAACTCATAAGTTTCTTAAAATTAAGAATAAAATATGTCAAATTAATTTTTAGGGATAAAATTAGATAAAAATAAAAAAATCAAGAATGAAAAATATAACTAAATCAATTTCTTATATATTTTTCTCTCCTCCTCCCAACAACCAAACACATGTGTTTGGTTTGGTTGAGATGATGAAAATAAAAAAAATAAAATAAAAAAAATATTTGAATTAATATAAGATATAAAATATATAAATCTCACCTTATTTTTTCTCAACTTCTCTTCTTTTCCTCTACCAAATTTGATTGCTAACAAAAAGAAATGATTTGTGAAGAAATCTTTACTATTTAATATGAATTTTACACCTTTTTTTCTGTACTTTAATTTAAATATTTATTTTCACTTTATTCTCTTCCCGTTAACCAAATCTATCCTTAATGACGTTATATTTACTATTTTGGTATCACTGAAGTGCTGAGTGGACTCGGAACTATTCCCAAGCAAAACCACAACACAGGAGAGAAATCCCTTTTTTTTATAATATTTATATATATATTAATTATGATATTTACGGGTTCTTCCAGTCACCCGTGGAACTCCCGTTTATGATTTAACACAACCGTTCAGAGTCAGAGGAGAACAGCTACGAATTAGAAACAACCGGTTGCAAGTGTGTGCACACACGTGGATTGTTTTTTTTTTTTTAACGGTTAGATAGACCGCGATTTCCCCCCCATCATTCCGTTGCAAGAGACTTTTACTACATTTTTTTTCTCTCACGATTTTTTTTTAGCTTCTTCTCCGTGTCTCTGACTCTTGCTGAACCAGTTTTGCAAAGTCAGAGAAACAACGTAAGCAAGAAGAAGGAGAAGAAGGAGAAGAAGGAGTAGAACTTCGACAACGTCGTCGTCGTCCCCGCCATGGAGTTCACAGCTGCCACCGCGACTCTCACGAAGAAGCTCTCAAACGGCGGTGGCTACGGCGTCTCCGGAAGATCCGCGTACGATGGCATTTTCGCCACTCCTATCAAGCTCCACGCTCCGAGCTTCTCCTCTCAGTTCGACGACTATCGCGAGATTTTCTGCGCCGCTGCCGGAGCCTCGATTCCGATCCTCGAACTTCCGGAGCTCAACGAGAGAAGAAACAACGACGACGTTCGGCGCTCCAAGTTCGATTACTCGAATGTCTTCGGCGGGTTCGGGAATCTAGGCGCTGCTGCGGTGCCTTTCGAGGAGCTTGTTGCTGAGCCTAAGAAGAAAGATAGCTTCAGAACACGGTGAGTTTGCTTCCTGAGTTTTTTTTTTTTTTTTTTTTTTTTTTGCATTAGGGTTTTAACTTAATGTGACTTGGGATATTGAGTGTGCATGTGTTTTTGCTTGAAATCCAGTTTCGATTCTATTCGAGAATGTTTGTTCTTTGAACTTGGCTATGTCAGTCATGTGAGTTCTTTTTGAGAGGAGAAAGGAGAAGCTGCGTTTTCTTTTGCTCTTTTTATTTATTAATTAATTATTAACTATTTGTGTTATGGTTATGCTCTCGAGCAAGTAAGTGGACAGCAAAGTAATAATACATTACTTTTTTTTTTTTTTTTTGCACTTTTCTTTAAAAAAAGAAAGAACGAATCAATGAAAATCTACTCTTTTTATTGTACTTTACCAGTGGAGGAGAGATCTTGTAGATTAAGGTTTCAAATACAATACGATTTTAATTTTAATATTTGGAATTGGACCTGGGAATCGAGATCTACATAACTTCTCAAGTACAATTACTTGAAATACACGGATGAGTTTTTAGTTGCGAATGACAACTAGTGTATGACATTACTCTCTTACTAATAGGGTTTTTTTGTTCACATTATAGGTGGAATTTATGCCTGTATTGTACCAAAACATGGTACACATTTGTACAATATTTAGCAAAAACTCCCAAAAAGGGGCTTGGGTTGTAATTGTGAATATTAAGAAGATTCATAAATTGATCTTTGTGGAAGGATAGCAATCTTCTTTGGAAAATTACTATATTGTGCAAACCAATTTTATAGCATTGATAACTAAGTTCTCGTAGGCTGCTTAGGATGCTGATGTTAATGTAAGTGGTTTTCCTGTCATTTCTTATTCTGTAGGAGCAAGGTCAAAGGAGAAAACCAATCTTCCAGGGAAGATCGAATTAATTGTTCAAAGGAGATTCTGGTGGAATCATGGTCATCTAATGATACCAGAAGGATCAATA
This sequence comes from Glycine tomentella, assembly GCA_007407185.1. Classification (NCBI taxonomy): domain Eukaryota; kingdom Viridiplantae; phylum Streptophyta; class Magnoliopsida; order Fabales; family Fabaceae; genus Glycine; species Glycine tomentella. The sequence continues at coordinate 202,180 of PYAF01004435.1, forward strand.
TGTCATATCACAAAGTTAACCAAGGAAGCAGAAATGGAACAAATGGGACGACACATATTGCTCAACTCCGTGCTGTCCCTGCTTACACTCAATTAATTGAAGAAGTCAATCCAGTGAAGATGAACAGGGCTAATAAGTCTATACCAGTAGCACAGGATACTACCTGTTTTAGTAGTCATGGCAATGAGGGGGGAAAAGAAGCTGCACATTATACTAAATCATTTACTGGTGCTTCACCTGATAATTCTAAGAAACAGTCTTCCAACAATGGAGTGAAAGTTACAAGTAGATCTGATTCTATTGATCTGTTTTTTGATGCACGTGAGATTAGCAATGGAAGTAATGGAACACATCATGTCAAAGTTCCTCTATCAGATACTACAGAAGGTAACAGTGAAGCTATGAAATCAATGCCAACCAAATTCCAGGCATCTAAAAGTAGTTCATCCGAAGGTGTTGCTGGTGCTGATTCGCCTTCATACTTAGATGACATAGTAGACTCAAATTCAGAGGTAGCTGCTTCTGTAGCTGCTTTAAGAAAGGCAATGGAAGAGGCTCAAGTAAGAATGAAGGCTGCAAAAGAGTTGATGAGAAGAAAGAAAGAAGGTTTTCCTGATCGTGTCAAACAAAAGTCTAATATTGAATTGAAAGCTGAGAGAAAAAAAGAGGCTAAAGTCACATATAAAACAAAGAAAATTGATACAAGGAAAATATTTAGAGAAATGGATGCTTTTCAAACTGCTTCTTCTGAGGTAGGGAAGTCAACAATTAGAATAGAGCAAGTGAGGCCAGATCTGGGGGCAAAAGAAACAAGTGCTGCTAAAGAAGCTTTACAAAAAGCACAGAAGAAATTGAAATCAACTCAAGTGAAATATGAGAAAGAGGTTGAACAGAAAGAAGTGGATCATAAAGGAAAAATTCTTGAGCTTAAACAGGCAGAAAATAACAAGAAAGAGCTGTACGTTAAAAACACAGATAAGAATGCCACTGATAAACCAGGAGGACCTGATCAAACAATAGAAATGGTTAAGAAATATTTGGGGATGGGGAATAATGAAGCAAGTGTGTTTGAAGAACTTGTCCAGGAAACTAAACATAGGTGTCAAGAAGTAGTAGATGAAACAAAACTGGTTCAAGAGACACTTGAATGTGGAACAATGGACAAGAGTTTGAAGTTTAATGAAACTGGGGAAGTTGAGAATGAGGCTACATCTTTTTATGAACTTGAAGACTATGAAAGAAACCTTGGTGGTCAAGGGTTAATAACAAGAAATGGGAAAAAAGATGCTTGTAAGCCAGAAGAAGATGGCAACAAATTTGAAGGGTCCTTTGAGCTGGAAGAATGCAAAATAAATTTGATAGCTGCTCAGGAACTGGGAGAGGTTGGGAAGAACATTACCCAAGAGCAAAAAGGAAGTGAGGATAGAGTTGCAGTGTCCAATGAGCTGGAAGAATGCAAATTGACAGAGATTCTGGAGCCACTTAACAATGAGAGTGTGCACAGTCAACATGGCTCAGGTTTCGTAAGTACAGATGAAGACATAGAAAACTTGGGGTGTTTGGAGGATAGAAAGAAAAGGAATGATTCTGGTTTTCTTGATATCAATCAAGAGACCAAACATTCTTGTCCGAGAGAAGCTACTGATGATGCATTGTATGGCAAGGAGCCAACTGAAGTAATTAGAGTGACTCAATCTGATCCTAGTTGTGAGGATCTAAAAGCCGAGGGGGCTGGCAAGTCTACAGAAACAAGTTCAAGCTATGATCCAAATGAAACTGAGAAGTTGAACAAAACTCAGGTAGCTGAAACAATTATTGAAAATGTTGAAACTCTTGAAGTAAATCCAGAGGTTCATTCATATGATGGGCAGGATGATACAGTTGTAGAATGTAGTGCTTCATTTCAACATCAAGAGAGATATGAAGAAACAGACCCTGTTCAGGAGACAAACGATTTCCATGAGAAACATGATGCAGGTGAGACTTCTTCCTTCATTCAAATTGCCCTTGAAGTCAATGGGGCATTCAATCAAATGCAAAATATATTTGAAACAGAGACCTCCGAAGGTAATGCTACAATTATTGGTGACACTGACATAAATGATAGGCAAAATCAAGAGCAGTGCTGGGAAAAGTCAGAAAATGACTGCAATCTGGAAATGCTTGTTGAAGGCATAACTCCTGAGTCTGCAAAAATCTGCAAGGATGCAAAGGAGACGAGGGTTGCATTAAATGAAGAGGTAGATGAGAATCAATCTAATTCTTCTAATGAGGAAAATTTATTTGACAATGAACACAATATAGAAGAATCTCAGATACCTAGTACATCAGATTGGAAATCAAGTCCTTTCAAAGAAGAGGAGGTTGAATCAAGTCACAGCAATCTAAGGGAGAGTAATCAAGCATCTGTAACAATGGAAGATAAGGAAGAAAATGGTAACTTGCATAAGGAAGAGCAGGAAAAGGAACACCTCAAAAAACTCAATGAAGCAAAAGAGAAGAAAAGAGAAAGAGAAAAGGAAAAATTAGCTGTAGAAAGAGCAATTCGTGAAGCACGTGAAAGGGCATTTGCTGATGCCAGAGAAAGGGCGGCTCTAGGGAGAGCTGCAGCAGAAGCACGTCAGAAAAACATTTCTGATGGGCGAGAAAGGCTAGGAAAAACCACTAGTCAGGCAAATGAGATGACACCAGGTGAGAAGGCTGCTATGGAAGCAAAACTTAAAGCTGAACGTGCTGCGGTGGAGAGAGCAACTGCAGAGGCACGGGCACGTGCCCTAGAAAGGGCACTCTCTGAGAGAGCTGCCTCTGATGCAAGAAATAAATCCGACAAATCTGTTGCAGGATTTGGGGCTTCCCGTGATAATGGAATAAAGCATAACTTCCATTCAAAATCTTTCAGCTATGGTGGTATGTGATGTTATGTTCTGCTGGTTCTATAGCTGACCTTATATTTTTCTTGTTTCATTGATCGTTTATTACAATACTTTCTGTTTAAAATTTTTATTGATTCTGTACAAGTTGTATTTTCCTGAAGTTGGTGTTTCTACTGATGTATTTGATGGAGCTAATGGTGATTCTGCTCAGAGATGTAAAGCTAGGTTTGAGAGGCATCAGAGAATAGGGGAACGTGTGGTATGGTTCCTGGTTTTGCTAATATCTTTTGTACTGATTTGTTAATATGTTAAATGGTTTGTTCATTCTTTGGTTTGGACTATGCAGGCAAAGGCTCTTGCAGAAAAGAATATGCGTGACTGGCTTGTGCAGAAGGAGCAAGAGGAGAGAAATGTAAGTTTCTTATCAAAGTTTGCAGTTCACAAGTTTCACATTGTCTTACAAAATCTTATTTCTACAGAGGGTAGCAGAATCTCTTGATGCTGATGTTAAAAGGTGGTCAAGTGGGAAGACAGGAAACTTGAGGGCATTGCTTTCAACATTACAATATGTATGTGTAAACATCCTAAATATGTTTAGTCTGTGCAGTGCATTTGTTGAGATTGTTATGCCTTGATAGATAGATATGAACTTGCCATGGATTTTTGTTTTCTTCCTTAATCTCTTGAACCTAATCACTGTAAACTAGGGAAAATAAAGACATGAAAATATATCATTTTCAAAAATGCTCTGTTATTTTAAAACTCAGGAATAAAAGTACTTTTACATACTAATCTGTAATGTTGGATAACTAGGCTGACCTGGTGGAAGTGTTCATTTTACCTGTAATCGTGATTTGAATTTTTTTTAATTGAAATAGAGAAAATACACGTGAATGGATTACCGAACAAAAATGCACTTTTTGTGAAATACAACCAGACGTTGGCTTGCATTAGCTCCAAAAACAGTTACTTCTTTTAGTACTATGCCTTCTAGTTTTGTCATTTCCGTTGTGCGGTGGAGCCATTTTGCTTAGGAAATTTTGTTTCAAAATTGTGTTTTGCAGATCCTTGGCCCCGATAGTGGGTGGCAACCGATTCCTTTGACAGATATAGTAACCACCACTGCTGTAAAGAAAGCTTATCGTAAAGCTACTCTATTTGTGCATCCTGACAAGCTGCAGCAGCGGGGGGCAAGCATTCAACAAAAGTACATTTGCGAGAAGGTTTTTGATCTTCTAAAGGTTTGGTCTGATTGTTCTACACAATTCTACTGATACTATATTTACAACCTAGAATCATAATATACACTTCTAAATGGGGTTCCCTTGCACCTTTTTTTATTTAACTTTAAATGTTGTGATTGGGATTTGGATCCCCCTTTCATGGTACTTACTAACATGAGATGCTTGTGTTTGGAAATAACATTTTTGAAAAAATAAATTGCTATTCCATCCATCCATATCCATTTAATATATGAACTCGTTACTATATATCAAAATAAATTTTGTTGAAGCAAAATTATTATTGACAGTATTTTCATTTGTTTTACCAAAAATATGAAAGCATTCTTGTTCAAAATCTAATTTTTGCAACTAACACAACCTGGCTACCAAAATTAGTGAATTATAATAATAAAATAATGAAAATATTAATTAGATCTAACATCCTTTTAATCATATCAAATTTAATAAAATCATCTCATAAAAAATTGCACATGCAAAAATAAAGTATACTCCCTCTCCCAAAATAAGTGTTGCATTTGGAATAAAAATTTGTTCCAAAATAAGTTTTGTATTTGGTTTTTTAATGTAACATTAATTATTTTTTTCCATCATTACCCCTGATAAGTGTCACTTTAGTATTTGAATCTAATATGAATACTATTTTCTTTCATAATTCTAGTTTTATAAAAACTACTATTTTCTTTTATCTATTTAATAAGATTAGTTTGTAAAATTATTATTCTCTTTTATCTATTTATTAATTTTTTATCTGTATAAAATAATTTAGGAAGACATTTATTTTGGAAAGGAGGAAGTATTTTTCTTGTGTTTCCTACGTTGAGCTAAGACTGTCAGTATTAGGAATCAGATGGCCAGTTTTTTAAACAATATCTTTCTAACTGTAGCAAGATTCAAAAATTTCAAATGCATGAATACATGTTTCTGATTTTTTGTTTAACTATCCCCAGGAAGCTTGGAACAGATTTAACATGGAAGAACGATAAACAGTACACAGTGTTGCGTTATCTGATGGCAATGCTCGCGCGGTTGCGACAATTCAAGTTTTTATTTTATTTTATTATTATTTGTATGAAAATTAAGCTCAAAGAAATCAGCCAATATTGATGGGCTGCAAGTGCAAGTGAAACTTTATGTGGGTTTGGTGGTGCAGAAGACAAAAAAAAAAAATATAGAAGAGAAATAAAAAAATATTTAAATTAAAATAAAGAGAAAAAGTTGTATGATCCAACATAATTTTAAAATTTCTCTTTCTTTTTCTCATTTATCCACAATTAAACATACTTTTTCTCATTTATCCGCAACCAAACACACTTTATATATAGCTCAACATCAATAACAGGCCTTTAATTAATTACAGAATATTTACCCAGAAAACAGCTGGCTGACTAGCAAAGTAACTAAAAGTCATTCCAACTTGATTTTATTGGTAATTGAATCAATAACATATTAAGTATTAACATTACATTATTGGTGGATCATTCAAGCTCCCTTTGACTGTAGCATTAACAGTGATTTTCAGTTTTGCTCCTTCTACCATGTTTAAGTTTTTAGCAAATATTCATTAACGGGTCTATAGATTCCATTTGTATTAGGATACCGTGTTAATAGTTGTTTATATGTATACTTAAGAATATATTTTTTTTCAGTCTTATCGTTTCCTCCTGATATGTTGCGGATTTCACTTTCTTCTGGAATGGAACTCGAAATTGAAAGCTGGTGCCCTCCAAGTGTTCGACAAAATGTCTGAATCAGACCAGCTTTCCTTAACGACGCCTACCAAATCCTGCACACTAGAAGAGGAGGATACTGACTCCGAGGATGAAGATTACACCTCTATTGATGCTGCTGACTCACAACATGACAAAGGAAAATCTCCAACTCCTTGGGTTAATTTATTCAAAGACAACGGAAAACCTTCTAAAGGGTTTAACTTGACAGCTTCCAACCCATTTTCGGATGATGAAATCCTGCTGGAAGAAGGGGATATCGAACCCTTAGAGAAGGCTTGGGGGCATAGCTTGATAGGCTATGTTGCTGGCCGTTTCCCAGGTAAGAAAGCTTTGATAGAATGCTGCCAAAAATGGGGAGTTAACTACACATACTATGCACATGATAGCGGCTGGCTAGTGTTCAAATATGATAATGAGGATGACATGAACAAAGGTCTCACTGATGGACCATACTTTATCTTTCAAAGACCACTTTTATTAAAGATTATGCCTCCTTTTTTTGATTTTGGGTATGAAGAGCTGAGTAGGATTCCTGTATGAGTTAAACTGTGTAACCTTCCCCTTGAGCTGTGGAAACCCCAAGCTCTGGGAAAAATCCTTTCCAGGATTGGCACACCCCTGCGTACAGATCAACTCACAGCCTCAAAAGGGTCTATCTCTTTTGCTAGAGCTTTGGTTGAAGTAGATGCTTCACTGAGTTTGATAGCTGAAGTTCGGTTCAAGCTTCCCAATGGCCATACTCTTGTGCAGCCCATAGAATATGAGAGTATGCAGCATTTTGTAGCCATTGCAGAATGGTTGGCCACAACTTGGGACACTGTAAAGTTGCCTCTAAGACTAGGCAAGATAACCCCACAGCCAGTAAAACAATGACACCAACAGAAACTCCCTTCGTTGAACCTCTAGTAGCTGAAGGAGAAGCTACAACCAAGGCTAATCCATCTGAACCCTGTGAGACATCCATGAAATGCACACATACTAGTAGGCAGAACATTGTTGGCGTTCAGGATAAGGTATGTCCTGCTCCTTTGGTCTTAGTTGAAGACTCTACTGATGGATTTATGCCAGCCAAATCCATGTCTAGAACAAAAGCCACAAAAATCAGCCACTTCAGATTAAAGCTACCAGCAAGCCAACTCTTATTGAGATAGTGAAAGGAGCAAAGCAAAAGGATGATAATTATGTCGGGAAGAACCCCTCTCATCAAACCAAATGATTATAGCTTCTTGGAACATCAGAGGCTTTCATATGCCTTTGAAGCATCATGGGATGCAAAGTTTTCTTCGTGACAAGAAAGTTGATGTTATGGCAATTCTGGAAACAAAACTGAATGCAATTTTAGTGGATGGACTTATGAAGAGAAAGTTCGCTGAATGGAACTACTCCCACAACCTTCAATCCCATCATGCTGGCAAAATCCTCATCTTGTGGAAAGCTAGCAAAGTGAAGCTGGTAACTTTGCAATCATCTGCCCAACTGATGCACTGTTCCATTGAATCTAAGGTGACTGATAAGCTATTCCAAACATCTTTCATTTATGGCCTCCACTCCATCCTTGTTAGGAGATCATTGTGGATTAACTTGAGTGATATAGGATTCACTATGGACTGCCCCTGGCTTCTCTTAGGAGATTTTAATAGCATTCTTTCACCATCCAATCGCAGTAATAGTGTTGCCATTAATATGTATGAGACTCAGGATTTTGCCAATTGTTGTGCTAATGTTGGCCTTGTGAATCTTAATTGTCATGGTTCATATTTCACCTGGACCAATGGAAAAGTTTGGAGTAGATTGGATAGAGCGCTCTGCAACCAAAACTGGATTAACTTGTTTGAAAAATCTTTCTATGATGTGCTGAGATTTGAGTCCATTTCTGACCATGCACCTCTGATGGTGTCCACAGATCAGGGTGTTACTCGAGGTAATTTCCCCTTCAAGTTCAATAATGCTATTGTTGATCACTCGGATTTTATGTCTATTGTATCAGATGGATGGAGGCAAAATTTTGCTGGCTGTTGCATGTTCACTTTGTTCAAAAGATTGAAATATATTAAAAGGCCTTTAAAAACCCTTTTCAAGCAGGAGTTCAGCCATATCTCCAGCCGTGTGGAAGAGGCTGAAGCTGAATATGATAATCTACTTCATAGCCTGCAACAGAACCCGCTCGACTCCTCTCTTCATAGCCTTGTTAACAGAAGCAGAGGTCTGATCATACAGCTCAGGAAAGCAGAGTCAAGAAATTTAGCCCAACTTGTTAAAAATAAGTACATCATGCAGGCGGATAAAGGCACCAAATTCTTTCATGCCTTGATCAAAAGGAATAGACATAACCGCTTCATTGCGTCTATTCACTTGCCCAATGGCCAGAAGTCTACTTCTCAGCCTGCTATTGCCAATGCTTTTGTTGATCACTTCAAGGCTCTGTTAAGTGCTCATGAGGTGCAGCACTCTGCCTCATATGATATTTGCAATTTTGGACCCAAAGTGCCAGCGGCCTGCTTTGCTTTTTTGATAGCTCCAATTTCCAAACAAGATGTTTGGGATGTTTTATCTAATATGGACAACAACAAAGTGTCGGGACTTGATGGCTTCAATGCCTTATTTTTCAAAAAGGCATGGAACATCACCGGGGATGATATATTTTCGGCTATCAATGAATTTTTTATATCGGGCAAACTATTAAAACAAATCAACCATGCTCTCATTGCCCTCATTCCTAAGTCTGATCAAGCTTCACAGGTGAATCAGTTCATGCCTATCTCCTGCTGTAATATATTGTACCAGATTATCTCCAAGATTTTAGCTAACCGTTTAGCCCCCGCTCTTGAAATAATTGTTGGTCCTGCTCAATCGGCTTTCCTAAAAAATAGGAACATGATCGATAACATCTTCCTTGTTTAGGAGCTCCTTCGAAAATATGCTTGCAAGAGAGTGTCTCTGAGATGCATGTTGAAAATTGATCTACACAAAGCATATGACTCAGTCTCTTGGCATTTTCTCGACTGGATGCTTAGTGTTATGGGTTTTCCTGGCCAATTCTGCTCTTGGATCATGGAATGTGTCACTTCCACATCCTTTAGTGTTGTGGTTAATGGTTCAATTTATGGCCATTTTAAGGTTCAACGCGGACTGAGACAAGGAGATCCTTTGTCTCTTTACCTCTTTGTGTTGTGTCTTGAATACTTCTCTCGGGACCTTAAGAGCCTCAAGGACAACATCACCTACCATCTTGTGTTGATGTGTGTCTTTCGCATTTGGCCTTAGCAGATGATATAATTATTTTTTCCAGAGGGGACCTGCCTTCGATCTCAGCCATCTTTGCCAAACTTAGGCATTTCTGTGAGGTTTCTAGACTGTCCGTTAGCATTGACAAATTAGACATTTATTCAGCTAGGGTGGATCATGCCACTCTATCCGATATCCAACAATTAACTGGGTTCAATTTGGGTCACTTTCCATTTAGATACTTGGGTGTTCCTTTGTTGTCATCCAGACTAAATGTCTGCCATTATGATCCCATGCTTACACAGATTACAGGGCTTATCTAGGGGTGGAGTGGCAAGTCACTTTCCTATGTAGGCAGATTAGAGCTTGTACGGGTTGAGTCAGGGCATTGCCAACTTTTGGATGGGTATTTTTTCCCTTACCCTCCTCGGTCATTGATAGGATCAATGCTGCCTGTCATAATTTTCTTTGGGGTAAGACAGAACTGGGGTATAAGAAGCTGCGGGTTGCTAGGGCTGAAGTCTGTTCTCCCGAAAAAGAAAGGGGCTTGGGCTTATTCAACATTAGAGATTGGAATCTTGCCCTCTTATCCAGAGTCCTTTGGGATTTCCATACTAGGAAGGACTCCCTTTGGCGGATTTTGTTTTGATCAAGAGGATTGTATACATCAGGGACTGAATTACTAACAGGGAAGGCAGTCTAAATGAGGCCAAACTGACCCTAGAATCCTGGTCTAGTTATGATAAATTGCTTGCAGGGAAGGCATATGATTATTTTCGTGTGTTAAGACCACAGGTCCAATGGCACCATGTGGTCTGGAATTCAGCCGTTCCACCCAAAATATCCTTCATATTCTTGCTTGCCACAAAGAATCGCCTTCTCACTTTGGACCAAGCCACTTTCTTAAACATGGGACACCTCTGCCCGATGTGCATAATTGAAAATGAATCACATTCACACTTGTTTTTCTCTTACAGAGTTCTCATTCGCATCTGGAGTAACATTCAAGATTGGATCCCTCTTCCCAGGCGAACAGTCTCCCTCCAGAGCACTATTAGTTCTCTCACCAGAAGCAGAACAACTTCAGGCATTATTGGCAAACTTCGGTGCTTGGCATTGGCAACAACCGTATACTACACTTGGATGTCTAGAAATCTAATGCTTTTTTAGAGCTCCACATTTTTTGTAGATGATGTAATTGACAAGATAAAATTTCTTATTTATAGATACTCTCACTTGTTGCATCTATATTAGGTACATGCTCTTAGGGGATCTGTTGTTAGCTCTTGCACTTAGAGCATGTGTCTATTTTTGCTTTTAGCTGGGTAAGCCTAGTCTATTTTGTATATCTATTTGGGTTTAATATAATTTACATTCCCCCCCCCCCAAAAAAAAAAAAACTATTAGAAGTTTGACATGCTGATTACTTGTCCTTCAACCAGAGAAGCATCGATAGCAAGAATAGGAAGACAATTTTTGAAGAATTTTGGGAGGCTGTAAAGAATGATGGATGTTAGTGGATAAAGGAATATTCTTATTCTCTCTTCCAATTTTTCTTCCTTTGGAATTTTATCCTCCTTACATTTTTATTTGCTTACTTATTTGATGAAAGTTAGCGTAAGTTTCGTGCACTCAAATAAGGGAATTAAGGAACAAAAGAGCGGAGAATTTGGTGGACTTTGTTGATTTGATTGCACAGGTAGCGAAGAAATTTTTGAAAATCATGTGGAACCCACCAATTTCATCTTCCTTTCTCTCTTCCTTTCTTTGTTCTCCTTTGTGTCGAGGTTCGTCATTGGAACCATCTTTCCTGTTATTAGACCTTTCAAAACGCGCAACTCTTCTTCGCCGTCGAGACTTGCCATGGCGATAAATGGTGTGATTGTTGTTGGACGCTTCAAATTGTGTAACTCCTCATCGTTGTCGAGATCCGTGGTGGCAATAGATGTCCTGACTTTCGTCAGACTCCTTCACACCGGGCTACTCCTCCTCCTTGTTAAATTTTGCTGTGACGACGGACGTCGTGATGGAATCTGCACTTTGTGGGCATGGCTTGATCTGTTTGTTGGTGGAAAACAAACTTTGGTGGTGAAAATGCTATTATTTTTCAACACCATTACAACAAATTTGGTCTATCTTGCTCAGATCTGTTCTTTATGTTCGATATTTTTTATATACGTTATTCTCATCTTTGTTTTTAATGAGTTATTTTCAATGCTACTTTACTGAGATCTGTTCTACTTCTACCAATGTTAATTTTGTTGAAAAAACCACAATCGAATAAAAAAGAGCAAAAAGTGGCGACAAAAGATCAAGATCTCGTGTTGGAGTCTATCCTCGAAGAAGACATCAATGGGATAGTAAAAAACTAGCCATTGGATTTAAGATTAAAAGGAAGAAAAAATATATATTTTTAAATAACATATTTATCTAATTAGGAGAAATGATTATTTTCATGAATGTTATTATTTTACTATTTTCTATAGTAAATTAATTGACACCTCCTATATTTTTCTCAAATTGCACCTGATACCCTTTCTTTTTTATGTATTACTTTTATATTTTTCTGTTAATGTCGTTAACTAACGTCAATTGAAATATATAAGAAGAAAATGTCTGTTAGAGTAAATTACACTCGCACTATAATGACCAAGACTGATAAAAGAAATTTTGGAGGCCTGTCTGGAATCTGGCGCGTATAGCTCTAGATGCGGCACCAATAGCGCTAGAGTGCACCAGAAGGTCATTTCTCTCTGGAATTTGGCGCGGTTAGCACCAGGAACACGTCCAGACGTCTGGAATCTAGCGAGGTTAGCGCCAGTGTGGTGCGATTAGCACGAGGATGCAAGCTGAGTCACTATAAAAGGCCCACTTGCACGTTTTTTGAGCCAAAACTCACTCTTCTTCCTCCTTCTCCGTTTCTGCCATTGTTGAACGAGAAAAGCTTCATACCCACTCATTCCTTAACCAAAACACTTCACTTCCAACATGAAAGTTGAAGAAAATCATCCAATGATTTAGATTCCAACCTCCTTTTTCCTTAAAAACTATCAAACGGAGAGATCGTTTTCTCTAGGGAACTTCACAAAGTTTGATTTTGGAGGGGAAAGAGGGGGTTTTAAGGACATTCAAGCTTGGAGAAGTTGTCCTCTAGCCTTCCTTGTCGTTTTAGAGGTAAGAAACACAACTTTTACCGATTATTTAAGAATTTGTTCTTGAGATGAATAGTGACCCATTTGAGTTAGAGCTAAAATTAGGCTTGGGTCCTTTGGAAAAGTATGCTTAGGAGGTTGTTGTGATGAAGGTTTAGCCTTGAAATAGAACTTTTATGGACATTGGAAATTGGGTTATGAGGAATGTATGTGTAAGAAGAATGTTGGCTAAATTGATGATATTATGGTACGTATGGACCTTTGTGCTTTCACAAGATGTGTTTAGGAGACTATATAAATGGTGAAAAGGTGTTGAAGTAACCATTTTAACTACCTTGATAATCATTGAAATGTAGCATGGATAGAGTATTGAACTCTTTGAATAGGTTGATGCAAAGTCTTAGGGAGACTCTAGTGCCTTGGTTAGGTCGAGATAGATCCTGTTGAGGTCTGTAAGTCACCAATTAGACGACTAGTCCTTATGGCTTAGAAAAGAGGTTTATATGGAAAAGAATAACATTTCTTTTCATTCTAACGGTTGAGAATCGTTATTGATTGTTTGTATACCTTTATGTAGGGCGTGACACAGAAGCTATTGGTGGCTGTGACCATGACGCTGGGAGAATCGGTGTAGCTCTTAGAGTAGGTAAGCTCTTTGTTCTTCGGAGTGTTTCCCCTTGACTGTATTCCACCATACTCCGAGGGAGTAATGGTTATTGTATGTCATGATGCATGTGGTATTGAAATTGTGTGTTACTGCTTTTATTGAGAACATGTATATGATGTACATTATGATGATATGTTGTGTGATTGATGAGATTCTCTAGCCAGTAGAATAGACTACTTATGGACTTCCTTTGGAAATGTGCCTTTAAGTGAATGATCTTCTCTTGGAAGTGCCATATATGTATGAGTAATGTCTTAAGAGAATGTGCTCTTCCGTGGATGATCTTTCTCAGGCATGAACATAAAGTCCTGAGGGAATGTGCCCTTAAGTGGATGATCTTCCTTAGGCAATGTGCGCAGAGTCCTGAGAGAATGTGCCCTTAAGTGGATTATCTTTCTCAGGCAATGATGTGGAAAGTCCTGAGAAAATGTGCCCTTCAGTGGATGATCTTTCTCAAGCAATGTTATATATATATATATATATATATTTGCTATATCTGTGTTGCATTCCTGATGTTGGTAGTACCCAACGGAATGACACTTGTGTTGTGATATACATGTGACGTGTTTTATGAGAGCCGTGATGGCTAGATTGTGCGATGCCAATTTTGATACTATATGTCATGGAAGTGAACCAAGGGGAGGAGAGGCCTCCAAGAACCCTGAGTTTATTGAGATTGTATCTCACCCCATGTGGGGATTATATTTTTGTAGGTGATGCTCAACGAGTGGATGGTGGATCCCAGGGCAAGAGGCCCGAGTAGGGATATGGTTCTGTGTGAACCTTAGGCATTTTATTTTGAGAGCATGTGGCTCATTTCTTTTGTTATGCCTGTATTTGTACCCTGAGGGGAAGATGCACAGTTGATGTACTTTATGTATATGTTGTATATCTTGAGAGATATTGATGTATGTTGAGAGGACAGGGTATATGATACCTTATTTTGTACAACCATTATTGAGATATATGTATATGGCTTATTTGGTCATCTGGTTGTATGATGTGCGTAATTACCATACATAATGTAAAGATGTTATTGTTGATGACGTTTGATGACATCATTTTGTTAATTGCTTCCGAATTGATTAGTTCTAATTAATTGTTGCGCTTAACGATCATAATTGAATGTTAATGAACCGAATGCATATGGGGCGTTACACGCACTCCCTGTGTTTTTCTCAAATTACATCCGATACCCCTCCATTTTTATACATTATTTTTACTCCCTTATGTTAACGTCGTTAACTAATGCTAGTGTGCAGGGACCAGACACAACAGTGATGGTGGTCGAAGCTACAACGGGGGACTAGGCATGGCAACTTGACCCGCATCCGTGGGCACCCATCCGAACTCGTTCCGATGTCAACGGGAAAAAATTGAGTTGACCGGTTGAATTCGGGTTTGATTTTCCCCCGCCTGTTGAATTTGGGGACGGGGCGGTTTTGGCAATGCTGATATCCACCCTGCCCTGCCATACTATATTTAATTATTTACAAAAATATCCTTATATATATAAAAGAATAAAATCTGAAACCCTAACTTCCCAACTTTATTATCATTCTCGAGTCTCGACGGCGTTGGACTAGATGCGGATGACACACAAGCTGGTGCTAGTTGTGGTGTGGTGGTAGAGCCTTTGAGATAGTCGGTGATGTGAGCTGTCGAACTCAGTCAAATACCAGTCTAAATATATTCAATAGTATAGTAGCAAACATGGATCGTTTCACACTTGGAACTGGCATTGCATTGTCATAATTAACGGGAATGTAAAAGAGGGATTTGAGTTCAGTTTCAAAAAGATTGAACAACAAAACGTTAGAAGTAATTTAACAATTTAAAAACGAGTAATCAACTCAGAATTGAGATTCCTTGGATATCTATCATCGGATAAAATAATAAACAGCTCTGTGGTTGATTCTAAACAAACCAAAATCTCTGCATTCTCTTAGAATATCCTTCCTACTAGACGATCGCCTAGCATTCAATTAAACACGACATGTTCACAATTGCAATCGCACAATGATCATTTTAAACCGGTCTAATTAATGATCATTGGATAAATCAACCTATATACTAAATCTAGCATTTAATCCCTTCCTTCCCTATTTCAGAAAATGCACAAACAATGTACAGAAAATCAATAAAAACAAAATATAAAGGGAACCAAAAACAAAAATACAACTTACACCAAAATAGGATTTTCCACTAACCAGAAAAACAATTAAACAAAAACCAGAGATAAACTAAAATAACAAAAACACATAAATACAACTAAAATAGAAAATAGAATATATAGGAGATAGCTTAAAAATGAAAATGGAGCATAATAAAAGGGTAGAAAATGGAAAAGAAATCAGAACTTAGAAACATACACAAAAACATACACAACTATGATCAAGAACATGATCAAGAGCAAAAACGAAAATAAGGAAAGAGGAGAAACAAATCTGAGCAAAAGAGAGCAAATCCTCTAGATTAATCCATGGGAATCTCCATTATGAGTTGGTTACAAGGATCTTAGCCTACCATAGTTACATCTGCAGAGGAAAATACAAGAAAAGATGATGAAACCATGAAAATAAAGCAAAATTGGTAAACACTTCCTTCTTCTCCCTATGCTTCGTAAGTCTCTCTTTCTTAAGTGGCAAAAACAGTGCACCCCTGTTTTAGCACCGAACTGCAGCTTATAAGGGAGATAAAATATCTAATTTTTACTTTTTAAGTGAAATGACATAATTGCCCCTAGCTATTACATAAATTCCAGATTTTTACTGCTGACTTCAGGGCCAATTTCGTCCATCTATTTGACAGAATTTGAGCTCTATTTCTTCATGAAAGTTGTAGATATTTGAATTATTTAAAAAACAAAAGAAAAATCAGCTCAAACGAACATCGGTAGAGAAATTTATACGCAAAATACCAAAACTGTACAAATCTGAAATTTTAACTACTAAGAGATAAAAATCTATTTAAAAGCCTAAATTATTAATCAACACTAAAGACATTAAATACACACCAAAAAGGGTAATAAACTACTAATCAATAGTAGCAAATAAGTGATATAAAAATCACTTATCAAATTCCCCCACACTTATCATTTTGCACTCCTGAGCAAAATTAAAACTTAAGCAGTAAACAAATCAAAAGACAACTTCTTGTCCAACAATTGCAAAAAATGCAAGATAGTGAATAGTCATGAAGCTCAAAAGATCAACATTACAAAACAACAGATATTCCTTCTTCTCACATTATGAAACAATACAATCTCAGATATTGACGTCAACTATGCAATATGGTTATCACAAAAAGTTCACAATCATTCTCTCAAGTGTATAGGTATCAAGTGTATCACTCAAATCAACTCAAGAAAATTATCCTACCATAGGCTTGCTCAATTTCTACCTTCTCTACTATTTATAACATGCATGCATAAATCAAGAGGACTTTTTAAGGTTGTAATGGGGCTAGGGACAAGGTGGATAAATCTGGAAATGAAGCTAAGCACCAAAGAAGTTTGTAGAATACAAAATAAAAATTTACAAGTAACTCCAGTTTGCTTCTTTTTTTTTTTATAATTATTCTAACAACGTCAAGTTCGAATCAGAGAATTGGTTCAAAGATGTTCAAATTAAAACTAGTTATATATATCTATATAATTTGAGCTTCTCTGTTTAAAACAAATTATTACTCATTTCTTTTGAATTAACCTTTATTTTAGAGATTAATTCAAATGTTAGTCATTTGTTGTTTTGTCATGAACTTAAGAAGTGAATAGAATTATTAATCATAAAAAAATAAAATATGCTGGTATTAAAATAACAAAAAAGACTTTTAGATTGATAGAAAATTATATGAAATTCTAGTAAACAACAACAAAGATAGGATAAAATCATAAAAAGCTTGAAGTCCATAGAAGTGTTTTACATCATTTAGAAAACATTATGATAAACAAATCCAAATTATTCATTTATGATTCATTCACAAAACCAAAGTTGCTAATTGTGAATAGCTCACTAGCCTATAGGATGCTAGAATTATTTTAGTTCATTTATGTTCCTGCTCCTCACTTAAGTGAAAAGCTTTGTAATGTTTTAGTTGAGTGTTTGATGGATTGTAACATTGATACAAAGTTGTCCACTATCACTCTGGATAATTGTAGAACAAATGACAAAATTAAAGATAAGTTGCACTTAGGAAATTTATTAAGGGATGAGACATTACTTTATATGTGTTGTTGTTCACACATATTGAACTTGATTGTAAAAGATGGGTTGGAAATTGTGAAAGATGGGATAGAGAAGATTAGGGATACTGTAGCATTTTGGATAGCCACACCAAAAACGAAGGAAAAATTTGAGGAGACAGCAAAACAATTAAGGATCCCGTGCACTAAGAGTTTGGTTTTAGATTGTCCAACTAGGTGGAACTCAACTTATAAAATGCTTCAAATTGCTATATCATATGAAGTTGTGTTTACTCAATTGAAGCAGCGAGACTCCCAATATGCTTGTTTGCCTAGTTATTCACAATGCCAATTTGCCAAGGATGCGTGTGGGAGGTTGAAAGTGTTTAATGTTGTAACAGAAATATTTTCTGCTACTGAACAACCAGCAACTAACATGTACTTTTCAAATATTTGTGAGATCAACTTGGTAATCAAGCAGTGGATTACTTCTCCTAATGAACTCATTCAAAAAATGGCAGAAAAGATGATGATTAAATTTAATAAATATTGGGATGTCATTCATGATATAATAGGAGTTGCTACTGTTTTGGATCCAAGGTATAAAATGAAGTTGTTGCAATATTATTATGAAAAATTGTATGAACATGACTGTTTTGCTCAAGTTAGTAAAATTAGACAATTGTGTTATGACTTGTTTTCTGATTATCAATCCAAGATGAATGATGACTCCTTCCATAGCTCTCAATTACCTGAAGGTGGTAATGTTGAAGGTGATGAGTTATGTGAATTCGATAAGTATGTTTCGAGGAAAAAAAGGCCAAAAGTTCTCATGCTAAAACAAAGTTGGATCGTTATTTAGAAGAGGATGTTTTACCAAGATTCATTCATTTTAATATTTTGTGGTGATGGAGGTCAAATGGTCCCAAGTATCCAACACTTCAAGCTATTGCAAAGGATATCTTAGCTATTCTTGTATCAACGATAGCTTATGAATCTACTTTTAGTACCGGTGGCCAAATTTTAAGTCCTCATAGTAGTCAACTTCATTAGACTACTTTAGAGGCATTGATGTGTACTAGAAGTTGGTTATTGAGTGCTGAAACTGATGGTAATGTCTTGAATACTTAAGTTAGTTATCCTATTAGATGACTATTTATTTTTAATTTGATAACTAATTATCTATATTATGTTATATTTGATACAGGTATTTTGAAATCTAAAATTCTTGTAGAAAGTATTACTTTGGTTAATGAGATAGCTTCAGATGATGAAGGTATATGCCGTATAAGAATGTAAATTTTTAAATGATCAATTTCTTCTTTATATTATAATTTTGGTTTATGGTTTATCCAAGTGATTATGCAAGTGATATGATGGGAAATGGCACTACCTACTTGGAGGAATGAATAATGATTGAAGAATTAGGAGTTATATTTGAGATTTATTTTTGAGCAATGAACACTACATCTAATGTTGAAATTTTATTCTAATTACATACATTTGAAACTTGGCTTCGTCGAATTTTAGCTATGATTGAGGTGGTGGCTACAGTGATGGTGGTTGCTCCGACGGGAGTAGGTGCACCGGACGTTGTGTTGGTGGGTGAGGACGACGATGAGGAGAAATATATGATGATGTCACGGGAGAGGGAGGAGAAGGTGAAGGAGGTGGTGGTGGTAAGTAAAGAGTGGTGGTTGAAATGTGATTTTGAGGAAGAAGATGAGGGTATTTTAGACATAAATTTTCATTAAAAGTCATGTGTCTACTTTCTGTTAAATTATTAAACGATATTTAGGATGGAGGGAGTCTGAGTGTAATGTGAGCTAAACAATTAAAGAGTTATTTGTAGGATGTAAAAAAGGAGAGGTACCAGGTGCAATTTGGATAAAATATAAGGGATGTGAGTGTAATTCACTCTATTTTTTAACCAAATCACCTTTATTTTTATTCTATTTTTATTATTTTTTTTCTTCTCGCCTATTATCTTTTCTTACCTCCATACATCCAAACAATCCCTTAGAGATTCAAGGATTGTTACCAACTCAGATTTCACAAACTCTAGGGTGGTGAAGCTCACATATATGGATGCCACATTATATGGCGATGGTCAAATTACGATACACTCTGTCACGAAATATAGAGGTTTTGTTCAGCACAGACGATGTGATGGCACTGACCATGAAGGAGGATGGTGTATCGTATGGATCACTAGAGGAAATGATAGTGTTGTGACAACAAGTAGCACCCAATATTTACACGTGATGGAAGCTTTTAGTGACGATGTCGTCTACACAAGAGGCGGTGCTAGGTGGGTATCGTGAAAAATTTTCTTTTCCTCGTTTATCTTTGTTGGTATTGTGTAGACTTGTTTTCCTTTCTTTTTCCTCCTTTTCTCAATATCAACTCTCTCGCCTTGCCTTCTTTTGGTTTACTAAGAAGTGGTTTAGAACCAATGAAGAAGAGAGAAGAAACGAAGAGAAGTGATGATTTGCGAAGATTTTGGAAAATGAGTGCGGTTTGGATGTACAAAAGAGAAGAGGATGGAAAATTTTAAAAAAACTGATGGGACCCATAATTAAAATAAGCCACTCAAAAATATGAGAAGAGGTTAAGATGTTTTGATTTGCTAAAAAAATATGATAGATAAAATAGTAGGGGATAAGTGGCTGAGTTACATGACAATTTTTTGTATTATAAGTTGGTTGGTGATTGATATACACTACAAGTAGTTTTATGTTGCATCTTGTTTGATATGCTTATGTAAGGGATAAAATCATGTAAATTTACTATAATAACCTGTGTACTATGCGATGTTTGGTTTGTATTAGGAAAAGATAACGAATAAGATTTTGAAATTTTTGAAATTATTTTATTATTTAACAAAATTTATTGTCATGCTTTATTAATAATATTTATAATTTATTAATATTGTGATATATTTTAAAGCATTATTTTAGACTTGTTATTAAAAAAATTATAATATATTAATTATGTTGATATATTTTTAACTATAATTTATAAGTATCATATTATAAATTAGAAAACAATTCAAAATAAATTAACGAAATGCATAAGTAAACTAATAATAATTTATCATATGTTATATCTTAGTAGCATTTATTTTAATTCAGACCAAGCCCATCTTTCCTATCCATTTCAATTTGTTTTTGGGTAAATATTTTTTATTATTATTCAAACTAAGCAATGAACATGGCCTCACGCCTCCTCTTCTCCCTTCTCCTCTCGTCCTTTCTCCAACCATTATGAATTCTTCGTTGCACGCTCCACGCACCTCTATGCGAGTCATTCACCGTCATCCCCTCCTAGCGTTAATGACTTCTCGGTGCTCCCCTATGACATGCTGGCGAAGATCGGCGCCTCCTTCGACGACTCCAACCTGTTTGTGACATCACTAGTGTGCTGCGGCTAATTTACCAAAGGGGGGTATTTTTTTTCTTAATTACTATTGGGGGTATTTTTTTAAATTATTTACGAAAAAGGGTAAGTCATAAAATATTTTATGACTTCTATAAGTGAAGTAGTAAATATGTTTACGACTTATTTTTTTATTTAACTAAAATTGTATACCTATTTACGACTTCTTTGAAATGATATATTTTGAAAACACACTTATAAGTCGTAAAATGGAGTCGAAAATAAATGTACGACCTTAGACAAATTTTTTTTATCCCGTATACGACTTCAAAGTCATATTTGTATTTTTTTTTTTTTATGGAAGTGGCATGTTATTTTATGACTTCCTTTATTTTTAAATTTATTTAAAGTCGTTAGGTATAGTATGACTTTGGTTTTTTTTTAATTCTTTTGTTTATTGCTTTTAACATTATGGTGTTTGTAAGTTTTTTAAACTTTTGTTTAATTTGTTAATTTATTTTGTTTACAAAATGTTAATAAAATTATTTTATTTATTATTTAAGAATTTACTAATTAATATGTGTTTAATATTTTGTTTGATTTAATATTTTGTATAAAATTTTTTATTTTTATTTAATATTAACATTAAAAGATAATATTATTTTCCTTTTAGTTTCTTTTTTTTGTTATTACTTTTTTTGTTTTTTTATTTTAATTGTTGTTTCGTATTTTTATTATAAAAATTGTCTTATTGTATAATTTAGAAATTTACAAATTAATATATGTTTAATTAAGGTATTATATATTTTATTTGATATATTTTACAATTTATGTATTTTTATGTTAAGATTTTTATTTGAAAAGAATTAAATTAAAATTTTTATAATGATAATCAATTATTGTTAACAAAATTATAGGGATGGCAAAACGGGCTTGGCCCGCTTAGCCCGCAAAAAAATACGGGTTGGGTTGATAATACCAACCCTTAAATCAAAAGTGGGCTGGGTTGGCCCACCCCGCAAAATTGCAGGCCAAACGCGAGGTGGGGCGGGCCAGTCCGCTGGACCTATATTATTTAAATATTAAATATTAAAATTAACAATGTATTAAATAGATGTGACCTCGCTTTGGCCCAAGTCGCGTGTTTACAAGTTCTTGAACCTCAAACTCCCCCGTTTCTCGAACGTACATCCTCACATAATGTGAGGTTGCAATGTGTCGATTTTCTTGCAGCATGACAGATACCTCTTCAGATGGCCATGATTTTCATGCCATTACAAACAAATGAATCATTTATTTTATTAAATGTTTCATTCACTAAGGCAGTAATAGGCAATGCTCGGGCTCCTTTCAACACATAATTCATACATTCGGCAAGGTTGATAGTCATATGCCATACCGTTTTCCTTCATCATATGCCTGAGTCCATTTATTCTTGGGAATCTGGTCCAACCAATCTGCTGCTAGTGGAAACTCAGGTCGCATTACGAGCAACTTTGCCTTAAAGCGAGGTTTTCTCAACTCGTATCCTATGGCAAAATAAAAAAACAATGTATTAAATAGATGAATACATAATAATGTAAGAATTAGATTTATGAAATGTTTAGAAGATTACCCATATTTATGACTTGTTTTTTTAAATCAACATCCCTAAACTATTTGTTAAAATTTGAAGCAATGTGCGAATGCAATAAACAGAAGACACATCCGGTGTAATCCGTCCAACTCTGTCTGATTGCAAAGCTGCTAGAAAACTTGTTTCCTTATCTGAAATAATACACAAATTCGGTTGAGGTGTGTTGCAACCTATCCGGCCACGATGGGGACGACGAAGAAAAAAGAAAAGGAAGTTCCCAAAAAATGGGAAAACGAGAGGGGAGTCGCCACCAACGTTTATTTAAGGAAAACGTCAGAAAAACCAAAAGATAAGTCATGGTCTACAATTTTAGAGAAAAAAAGGATTCGGGAGTTGTTTACGCACGGGGAAGGTGTTAGCACCCCACGCGTCCGTCACGAAGACGGCAGCCTTAAATCGAGTGTGTGATGAATAAAGTGACCTTTTAAATTATTTATCTTCCCTTAAGAACATGACTATGTTTGTGTTTATTTTTGTTTATTTAGAAAAGAAAATCAAATTTTTATTTTTTAGAAAAGAGAAAATTTTATATATTTTTTTTTGTTTTTTAGGTTGACAAGGGGTTTGCCCTTGCTCCTACATATCCCTAGGTGCAATGAGGAAATCAGACTTACGTAGTTCTTTGTAAAAAGCTTGATTGGATTTATTTTATTTTTTCAGAAGATTTATTTTAATTGTGTGAAAAAGAGTAGTTAAGGCGTTGGACCTTGAAACGACCTTGAGTTTGAAGAAAGAGCGGAGAGAATCGCTTAAGGCATTGAACCTTGAAGCAATCTCGAGTAATATGTAGATTTTCTTGAGAAAAAGGAAAATTGAGTGGTCTTTCATTTGAGTATTTTTAGCTTTTTTAGAAAAGATTTTGGTTTGTGGTAAACTTTATGAAATCAAGCAAGTCGGAGACCCAGCATGATTTTCACAAATCGATCCACGTATTATTGAAACACTACCAAGCAAGTCATAGGATACATTGTTTGCACGAAGCATAAGCGAGTACTAAATAACATTACGTAATCAAATAAATCAAACGAAAATAGAAAGATAGAATAGAAGTGGGGGTACACTTAGTAATTAGGGGTGCATATAGTAAGGATAGGGGGTGCAATGAGCATAAATTATTCAATTACAACATGGTTGGGCTCAACAGATTAGGGGTGCATATAGTAAAGATAGGAGGTGCAATCAGCATAAATTATTTAATTATAACATGGGCCAGGTCCAACAGATTAGGAGTGCAATTGTGCATATGGGAAGTGTTAATAGCATTCTGTGCATTAGCCAAAAGTGGGCTAGGCCCAACTGCTGAGAGTGCAGTTATCAAAAAGTGGGTGTAAATCGCATTTCATGTTTAATTGGAAAGTAGGTCAGGCCCAACAAAAAGGTGGTGTGCAATTATAAAAAGATGAGTGTAAACAGTAATACGTGCTTTCCAGAATAGGCTTGGCCCAATAGTTTGGGGTGTGCAGTTATGAAAAGAAAGGTGCAAACAACATTATCTGTTTGGGTGTGCTTATTGAATCTGGATGTGCAGAAAGCATTATTTAGTTGGTTTTAGGGGGGTGTATTTATGAGAGACTAGGGTGCAAAACGCAAAATTTTTTTTAGGGTTGGAACCGGGTCAGGGTTACCCGGCCAACCCATATTTTTCACTACTTGGTACAGCAGCCATTGCAGTTTGAGAAAATTGGAAGAAAACTTCCATGGAGGTTTTATGAGAGGGTGCATGTGAGGTGGTTCATGTGGTGGTGTGTGGTGGTTGGTGGTTGTGGCTTGCGGTGGTGGTGGCTTGCGGTGGTGGCTCACGGTGGTGGCCATAGTTGCCTCAAAAAGAAAGAGATAAAGAATATGGAAGAAAAGAAAACATATAACAAACATGGTGGTGATGGAGGAGCCACGGTGGTTGTGGTGGGGGTGTGGTGTTGATGGTGGATAGGGTGGTGTGCGGCGGCGGCAGTCACGGTGGTGGTGCATGCATGGTGGCCAGAGGTGGTGATATGAAGGAAAAAAATTGAGGAGAAAGGGAAGGAGAAGAAAGAAGGGAAAAAAAAGAATGGAGGTTACCTGTCAAATGGCGTCGCCGGATTGGTCCTCCCTTGCTCTCCGGGATTCGTGCCTCACCCTTCTCTCTCAAGCCACTTCCTTTTCTCCTCTCCCATTAATGCTGCTTTTTCTCCTTTTGTGTTGTAGCTTCTTTAGTGCCTTTTTTGTGACCTAATGGGCCTTATGGCCCATTTTCCTTTCTTTTGCTGTTTGCAGTCCTATTTTCCTTTTTGTTATCTTCTTTCCTTTTTTTACTACTCTTTATTTTTATTACATATTATTTTTTAAAAAAACTGTCATATGTATTATTATTTTATTTTTTATCTTTTTCCTTTTTTTAATACTTATTATTTTTTCTATTTCCTTTTTCCCATTTTTTTCATTTTCTTTATTTTCTCTCTTTTTTATCATTCATTTTTTTTATCATCATTTTTTAATTTACCCGGACAAAATTAGGGTATGACAAGGTGTAACGTATCTCCTTAAATGATACAAGAACCACATCCAAGCTTCTTTGCTCTCGCTCTCAACAATTGCAAAAGCAAGTGGAAAAATGTTTCTACTACCATCTTGTCCAATGGCAGTCAAAAGTACCACAACATTTTCCAGTTAAAAATGTCCCATTTACTTTCACAATTGGCTTACAATATTTAAAGCCTTCAATGCATGGCTTAAAAGCCCAAAACACACGATTCAGAATCACCTTATAAGTGTCATCCTCACCATCTTCCATTGAAATGAATGTTTTGTATTTAACAATTGTACCTAGTAAAAGTGTTGAACAGTTGTCATCCATACAGGCAAATGCCTTTATGATTCTTCCCAACTTCCAAATGCAATTTCAAGTGCTTTCTGTTTGGTTGTTCATGCTTTTCTGTATGTCACATTATACCCAAATCGTTGCATCATGTCTCCAATCAAGGTTTTTATTTTGATACCAGGATTTGTTTTTACTAAGTGCACAATATTATGAGCAATAACAGATGAGTCTAACCTAACATGATCTTGTGATAAATGTGAACTTGTGCAAGTGAGTTCCAGTTATTTTTTTCATCACCCACCTCCTACGTAACTTGCTGAACGATGCTCAAGCCCTCCAATGACAACCATTACCATATTCAGTACACTTAACAACATACCTATCACTCTTGTTTTCTTCAACATGAAAATTAAATGAATGTACAAAATGAAATTCCTTTATGGCATTGACAGCTGCTTATTTTGAATCAAACATCATGCCTTCATAAAGGTCATTCATACTCTCACCCGCTCTATTCGTAAATGGATTTGAGTAGTGTCGATCTTCTAAAATTTGGCTATTAATAGTTTCAAAATGAGAAGATGATTGACTTTCAGTTTGATAGCTTGCTTCTCCAGTTTCGTGAAATGAGTACTCTTCATCTTCTTCACTAAATTCGTTAATATTGTCTCTGACTATTGGTTCTTCACTAGCCATCTGTGAGAAAATTTGACTGTAATTTGTTACTAAAAATGTGAAGGTGATAACATGGTAAGGAGAATGTGATGATAAACATACCTGGAAAATTGTAAGAAATTAGTAGCGGAGTTGAATACTATTTTGTGAACTTTTCAGAATGGTATTGTTAAATAAGGAAATAACAAGTGTTCGTTGAATCGCTTGAAACGTGTCTTTATAGTAAACATGAATGAACTTGAAGCAATGTCAATGATATATCAAACCAGAAATAAAATATGAACAATTAACTGATTTGCATTGAAATAAGTACGACACAAGGTAAATGGTACACAATTGACTTCCATGTACATATCTTAAAACCGTAATTACTACATTATGATTTTTAACCCAACTTTTGAAGACCGTAATTACTACCATAATTTTTAAAACCCTAAGTAATATAATAAATGGTAAAACCAATGTTTTTAAACTCTAATTACTACACTCTTTTTTTTTAAAACCCTGATTACTACACTCTTTTTTAAAAAACCCTAATTACTACACAAATTTATTAAAACCCATATTATTGTACCAAATTTCTTAGACGACTAATTACTACACAAATTTATTAAAACCCATAATATTGTACCAAATTTCTTAAAAGGCTAATTACTACTCAAATTTTTAAAAACCTAATTGCTACATGTTAATTTAAAACCATCTGTAAAAACCCTAATTACTAACATTCTATTATTTAATTAATTTTGCCTAAATTACTAAGCACAAGACAACTTTAAAGTCGTGTGTTATGTCACGACCACACAACTTTAAAGTCGTGGTATCCTCCACGACTTCCCCTTAAGGCCATGATATTTCCATGCTAATTTCGTGCCATTCCATATGACTTCTAAGTCGTGCTAGCCTATACGAGTTTGAAGTCGTGTAAAAGCATACAACTTCTACGAATAATGCCAAAAAAAATTAGAACCATGCAAAACGTGCATTTAAGATTTTAAAAAATAATGGAACCATTGTTAGTTTAAATACCATCAACAACAAGCATTAAACCTTGGAAAAAATAATGGAAGAAAGGACAAAGCCGGCTTACGTCATGAAACAATTATTGAACCAACTTACAGTATGAAATGAAATGTCTATTGCACATGCCTTGATAATAGATTTGTTTTTAGGGTGTACATGATATAAAGAATGGTTCAGAGCAGGTTATAGCATAACATTATATGAGTTGAGCCACATGAACCTTACACTATGAGATGACCATTCAGTTGTGTCAAAAGAAAACAATAATGGAGCCACATGATGTGAATAAGTTTGAGTTGAAAAATGGTTGAAGAGAACTTTTGACATATAAAAACAAAAGCTTTCCACGTGATTCTTACAAAGGAATATGAATGTAAAAGAAGAAAATTGTTTTAGTATAATAAACTATTTGAATGTCATTTTCATACACTTGCTTTTTCATTCACTACCTTGCTCCTTCATCATTCTCACGAACCTTACTTCTATTTTCATACACTTGCTCTTTCATTCACTAGCTTGCTCCTTCATCATTCTCACTAACCTTACTTCTTTTTTTCCAACCTCAGTTGTTTCATTCATCTTCTTTTTCTTAAACAATGGCAAATACCAAATCTGGTGGTTTTATTGATGAGTCTTTGTTGCGCTTACAAGACAATCATATTTCAAGCTTAGTTTGGGAAGGCGAAGAAAGACTGATTCGTCCAAGATTGCATTCTGTCTTGGCTATGAGACACTTCGAGCAGTTAGACATTCGTGTGAAAAACACAATAACTGAAGCTAGCTTTGGTCATATTATGACTGTCGGCCAAGTTGATATCAATCAGCATTTGGTAACTGCATTGGTGGAATGTTGGAGACAGAAACTCACACGTTTCATTTTCCACATGGGGAGGCAACCATAACGTTGCAGGATGTAGCATTGCAATTAGGCCTCAAAATTGACGGCCTACCTCTAACTGGTGCCATTATTGGAGATGTTCGTGAATGTTGTGAAGCCTTACTAAGGCTAACTCCACCAGACAAGTATGTAAAGGGAAAACTATTTATTTAACTTGGCTGCAACAAAATTTTCAACAACTTCCTGATGATGTTGATGATGTTGTCATTGCACAACATGCTAGAGCTCATATCATGATGCTCATAGGCGGTTGTTTGATGCCAGATACATCTGGCGCACGGGTTCATTTTATGTATCCTTATATTATCAAATTTGACTGAGGCAAGTCACTATAGTTGGGGCGCTACAGTATTAGCTTCCCTTTACCAAGTACTAGATTAGGCTGTGAAGCCCTTGCAAACTGAAATAGGTGGATGTCTGTTGCTCCTCCAATCATGGGCGTGGGACCGTATTAAATGAGTTACCCCACAGATACATGCCCTATCTGATGAAGAAGTGCAAGAAGGACTTAGATTTCCTCTTGCATGCAGGTGGTCTTTGCCAATAAGTCAAACTAGCATTCCCACCAATTCTATCAGATTATTACGCATGATATTTGATAGACTACAATTGTATGAGGTTCGATTCTTGCTCCTTCATGTTAAATATTTGTTTGTTTCCTTTTGGTAAAAACATATGTGACAATATCACTCTTGTGTTGCAGTTCTTGTGGACACCTTATGATACCTAAAATAAGGCCACTAATTAATAACATTGAGGTGTCTATGATAGCTCGTGCAAAATTCCCTCTCATGTTTTGCAATTGTGGAATGGCATGCAGTAGATAGGGTCATGAGACAGTTTGGAATGCGACAAAATATTCCAGATGACCCACCAAACCTAGACCAACTCCATGACATAGATATGAAAGGGAAAACAGATGTTTATTGACCTCACCAACATCGTCACTGGATAAATAAATGGAATCATTGGAATGCTTATATTGTTCATGGTGAAATGGATAACGATATCTTGCATGAAAATTCAAAATACATGCAATGGTATATACGTCGAACTAGACGATATATATCGCTTGACAGGAGAGTATCGTCTGAGGTTTAAATTTTATTTTATAATTTTTGTCAATTATTACTATTATTATTGATAATATATTTCTAACTTCATAAATCTTAATTTGCAGTACTATGTCGCTCATCACCACCATGAATCATATGCTCAACCCGATGTACCTCCAGTGTATGTTTCTGGATATATGTCCCAACATCATGAACCACATGGTTCTTCTTATCAATCAATGGGCTTTTCTGGATACATGCCTCAACAAGGTGAACAAAGTTCACAACCATTTGGTTTCACATCATATATGCCTCAATACTCATTCCAAGTTCCTTCGACCTCAAATGTTTTTGAAGGATTCTCACAAAGGTTCGGAACCACTTTTAATACTCCTCCATCTGCATATAACCTACCACTTTCGACCTCCTGCTATCGTCCATCATTACCTACTCAAATGCAAGACATGGGTCACAAGGATGAGCAGGAAGATGATAACAACAATTCGAACAATGATAATGATGATGGTGGTTAGGCCGGTGATCATGTTGCTCAACAACAACAAACAATTAGATGTGATTGTCCTAGAACAAGAGGAGGAAGAGGTCATAGAACAAGAGGTCAATAACAACCAACAAATCTAGTGCAATAAGATGAGAGACCTCAACACAATTCAAGAAGAACTCGTTGTGGGACATCTTCCCACTTGTAAATTTTTTTTAAGAATTAGTAATATATTTTTATTTTTCTCATTTTAATATAACTCTTTTGCATTTATATGTTGATAATATTGTCATAATTGTTAACAAAAATTATTAACATATTATTGTGTCAAATACAAAACAACAATTAAAATAAAAAACAAAAAAATAATAACAAAAAAAATAGAAACTAAAAGAAAACAATATTATCTTTTAATGTTAATATTAAATAAAAAATAAAAAAATTATACAAAATATTAAATCAAACAAAAATATTGAACACATATTAATTAGTATATTCTTAAATAATAAATAAAATAATTTTATTAACATTTCGTAAACAAAATAAAGAAATTAAACAAAAGTTTAAAAAACTTCCAAATACCAAAACGTTAAAAGCAATAAACAAAAGAATAATAAAAAAAAAACAAAGTTGTACTATACCTAACGACTTTAAAAAAAATTAAAGGAAGTCGTAAAATAACATATGACTTCCATAAAAAAAACAAATACAAATACGACTTTGAAGTCGTATACATGATAATTTTTTTTTTTGTCTAAGGTTGTATCTTTATTTCCAACTCCATTTTACGACTTATAAGTTGTGTTTTCAAAATATATCATTAAAGAAGTCATAAATAGGTATACGATTTCAGTTAAATAAAATAAAAAAATATAAGTCGTAAACATATTTACGACTTCACTTGTAGAAGTCGTAAAATATTTTACGACTTACCCTTTTTTCGTAAATAATTTAAAAAATACCCCCAATTAGTAATTAAGAAAAAAAAATACCCCTCTTTGGTAAATTGGTCGGCTTGCACCTGGTACGAGGCGTTGTTGTCGTTGTGGGAGGCCATGGCGCTGCTTTGCTGGGGAAGCACTTCAAGCATGACAATCATAGCGTCGGCCCCAACGCCGACAAGGCCCTCAACTCCTTCATCAAAGCCGTCACGCACAATTTCGCCTTCACTGTGGTTGACGTAGGCCTCATCTACTGGGAGCGAGGGGAGAAGCCCAAGCCCATGGAGAGGAAGGGATGAAGAGGGGATGGAAGAGGAAAAAAGGTGTGGGATAATGAAAAGTCAATAAATAGGGATAGTATTATATTTTTACTTTTGTTAGACACTAGACAAAAGATTGTATGGGGATTTAGTGTTATAAGTTTTTGGATATTTGTCGAGTCCAATTCATCATGCTTTATTTTATATTATCCCTTAGTCATTTTTAAATCAAACATTTGACAAATATTTTTATGTTGTTCAATCCCTTTTTTTTTTAGCAAATCAAACACATCCTAAATGTGTGAAATTTGACATCCATTGTTCTTTTGTGTTTTGGGCATGCCATCACCACTCACCAACTTCTTTCTCACGTCTTACATAATAATATTATAATAATAAATCATATTAATAAAAATAAAAATAAATAATAACAATAAAATAATATTAATAATAAGAATATATTATAATACTATTAATAGTAGAAATAAATAATAATAATAATAATATATTTTTATATAATATTAATCTTTCTTATTTTCTTACTTATCACGTTACTTTAATTTTTAAATATTTCTTTTCTTTTCTATTATATTTCTCTGTAACCAAATTATCATTATTTTATTTTATTTCTTATTTATTTCTCATCTTACCTTTTTTTTTGTTTTTTTCATTCTCTCCTTTTATCTCTTAATAACCAAACACATCCTAAAAGTTTCTTAGCATATATACATGGTCTTGCTAGCTTATAGTTGTGTTGGCATTTTGTATACTGGTCCTAGAGGTGGGGAAAACAATCATGTGTGATTTATTGGGATGAAAGTTGTTGCTATCATTTAATATATCTTCTAATTTTTCATTATTTCAGCTTTTAGTACGATGAGATTTCCTTCAAAGATGACTTAACTTGGAGCTAAACAGGTTTTTCCTAAAACTACAAATTATCTGGTAGGCCTCCTTTTCAAGATCTTAAATTCTCTCTTTTTCCATTTATTGCTTGGTTTATCTATTTCAGATTTGTGTGTATACATGTGTATATTTTCACATTTGCTGGAAAAATATATAGTCAATACTTGATTATTTTAACTGAGATTTACTGGAATCTCTTCGGTCTGCGTCACAATGGTATGTGACCGATTATTGTAGTTACCCTAGATTATGAAAACCTATTCATGCAATGCACCTCCCATGCTTTTCTCTACATAGGAAAGTTAAGAATAAAATCACCTGGCCCCATCCATGGTTAAACTATCACTCTTGCAATTTCACCCAATTCCTGTCAGACCAATTCCTTGTGCATTAAGTTAGGACTAACACAAACAAAAGTGAATATGTTAGGAACTTAGGATTAGCATAGACAATTTTGCTTAACGACCAACGGTTTTAAAGAATAAATCTAACTAAAAGTTGTTGACACAAATAATTCAACACTTGGATTCCTTAATAAAAAATTTGAGGATTGATCTTTGACTTGGCCATGGAATCTCAATCGGTGGTATCACTTTAATCCAAAATGGATCGACATGGTGGAAATGAGATTAATTCAATGTCAAATAAAAAAAAACTCCAAATACTTCTTGATTACTAAACCTCTAACAAGTTGTTCACAAGTGATAGATGCGCTTCCCTTTTCCCAAATCAAAGATCCCCACATTCATATACAAAAATAATTGATTGAGCAAATAAATTAACTTCTCAAATTGATAAACAACCATAAACAATTGATACACAACCATACGCAATTGAATCATTTTCAAGCAAAGGTATTGACCATCACAATATTTGACACTTTCAATTCTCAAAATAGTAAGAGAAATATTCTGTTAATTTATAAGTAATGTTATATTCTTTTCTTGTCTTATTTTTTCTTTTAATTTTCATTTTTTTTACTTTATCGTATTTATTATTGGATTTATCTATCACCGATTTCAATTAATTTGGGTTAAAGGTGTTGTTGATGTATGTTGATTCTACAAATAATGTTGTTTGACACCCTGCACTTAAATTTGTTGCAGTCGTTGTTCCATGATAATAAACTCGAAAGTGATTAGCAGAAAACTATGACAACTAGACACATCTCAAACATAAGATAGACTTTACATATTAATTGAGAAACGGTATAACTTTCAAACCAATGCTTCAATGGACTTCAAAGAATCTTGAACTAGTACACTTGAAACCAGTAACAAAAATGACAGAGAGGGCAATTACTTAATGCACCTCAAAATTACTTGTTTGCAGTCCTTTTTAGTACAGCTTTTAAAATTATTATTATAAACATGATTTGTTTGTTATTGAATAACAGTGTAAATTACTTTATGATGTTAGTGCATAATTTTTTTTCCGTTTCAAATTTATATTTTAATTTAAAATTTAAGATGGAATTTTTAATTTTAAATCAGTTTTGAATATGTATTTTTTTACCCGGATTTCTTCTTTTTCACGTCAAATTTCCTGTAGATATTTGGTTGTGTCTCTCACCAACTGACGTGCATCAATCCAGAGCAGCTA
This sequence comes from Glycine tomentella, assembly GCA_007407185.1. Lineage (NCBI taxonomy): Eukaryota > Viridiplantae > Streptophyta > Magnoliopsida > Fabales > Fabaceae > Glycine > Glycine tomentella. Next base: position 234,927 of record PYAF01004435.1, read on the forward strand.
GGTGTTGTTTTTGCATCATTTTCAAAATTTTGACGTGGAATTGAGTATTAGTGTGAATGTTTTTTGATAATGTTTAACGTGAATTTGTAACGTCAAAACAAACACGCACGTTGAAGCTATTGAAAACTACTTCTCATTTGACGTGATTTCTTGTGTCCCAAAATTAAAATCATGCACGCACTTTAACAACTACTTAAGGAGAAATATTTATCGATTTATAAATGGTATTTCCTGAAAGTAATTATTATTACCAATAAACGATGCATCAATGGTTGAAGGAAAATAAAAATTTTAAAAAAAATCGTGAGTTTAAATTTTTTTCATTAATAAAATTAATAAATTAACATTTATCAATAAAAAAATTATGCATCAATGTGACGTCCAAAGTTCCATTAAAGAAATCCCTTATTTGCATTCCCTTTGATCTGTATCATCAAACTAATTTACAGTTGAAGTAATATTCTTAACACATTGCTTGATCCAACAAGACAAAACACGTGCAACAAATTTGTTAAAGAAATCTTTTCAAGTATAGAGTCGACTCGGTTGCCACTACAAATCCTTTCAACCTTCACCACAACAGTTCACCAAATTAAATATCACAATCACATTTCACATGCAACCTAAGCCAAATACATTAAGCTTTTCTTCTTTTTTAAATACATAATTGTCCCTCTTTTGTTTGATTATTTGAAGATATATCCATGGATACATGAATGCAATCACTGAATGGAACTCAGAAACATCTCCATCGTCTTGTGATTAAAATATGGGTAGACAAATTTCTTAACCTACTCTGAAAATACAACAGCAAGTGCAAATGCAACATTACTGGTTGGAAGTTTACAGACATATATAGGATATTCCTCAATATTTACATACAAATATGTGACGGGGCTTTACTAAACTCTGATCTGCAAGGGTATACTTAGATTAAAACAGAGGAATGAAAGAACTGAGACAACCTTTGTGGAAGGAAAAAATTACTCCTAAAAGAAATATGCGAGGGCTTACATTATCCTCTTGAAAAGAATTCATAATTCAACTGTTCAACTATCTTATGGTTGTTCATTGTCATTTTGATTTATTTCATCCTTGCGGTTCTGTTCCTCCTCTCTAATTCTTCTACTCAACCAACAAACATGCTGCAAGGGATGAATTAATCTGTGAACATGAGCTGAATACAAGCATAAATTACTTTATATCACCGGTTTGTTTGTGAGGAAGGTAAAAAATTATGGCAACAAAACTTCTGAATGAGATATTGCGATTGAGTGGATCCCTAATCAAAGAGCTTCACAGCATATATATTTAACTGAAATAAAAATAAAATCATTCACCATGACCAAGATAACACAACTCCCTTCTAAAAAAAATTACTGCAGAAAGAGAGCTGAATGTTACAAGATTATTTATTTCTGCTTTGATGATTTTGGATATGGATACCCCACATAGGAGCTTATTCTTGGGCAAAAATGATTTATTTGTTCTCTTATAAATTAAACTCAAAATATATTATGGAAGATAGGAATAGAGATCTCGGAGACTAATAATTGAATAAAACAAAGAAGTGTACATAGTAGCTAATTAATCAAGCACAACTAGTTTCTGATATTCTGGGCCAGAAATAGCTGCTTCCATGGCTTCTTCAGGGCTCAGCTCTCCCTCCTTATCCAAGAACAGTGTCAGCAAATTCTTAGAAAACCCACTAAGCAGTGCCACTCCTTTCTGAGTGGCTGGCACTGGGGTGGCCTTCGAGTCTCTCAGATTCCAAAAGACTATCTGAGGCACTGCATCACCAAACCCTTTCTCACCAAACTTTCTAGTGATTGCTTGGTAATCAGTCTCCCAAGGGTTTGCTGATGCTTCATCAAACTCCATGTCACTAAACACAAACAACCTCTTGATCATCTGATCAGGCTTCAGATTCCCACTCACAGCCACCTCCAACAAGAGATCAAACACCTTCTGAAAATCAGTGTTCATCCCCCACTCCATGTTCCTAATAAATTCAGTCTTGGACCCGAGATCATCCCCTTCAATCAAATGAAGCTGAGGGTTTTCACTGAAAGTTACAACCTTCCCCTTCCAAGGCTCCTCACACAACTCAGACACCAACAACCCCAATGCGACAGAAACCTCCATGGGGACCCCACTCATACTCCCAGACACATCACAAACAGCTAAACAATTCTTCATCTTCCCCTTCTTCACCAAATCATCCACCATCCTCTTCCATTGCAACTCAGCCACATCCCCACCATCCCCATCATTCAAAGACCCTATAATCTGATGGGGAAGCAGAGCACCAGCAGCAATGGTACTATTCCCTGACTTCACATCCTCCAAGTAAGCCTCAAACCTCTCCTTATCATGCTTCAAAAACTTCTCTTTATAAAATTTCATAGCAACAGAAGCAACCCTATTGTAAGGAATCAAATCCCAACGATTTGCTCCTATAAACACCTCAGGCAACTCTAACACCTTCCTCAAAGGCACCAACACCTCCTTCCTCAACCGATCGCGAACCCTGTAAGCATAATGAGCCTCCTCAACCCCCTCATACTCCTTATACTCCTCACGAGGAAAAACCCTCTTGCCAATAGTTTCACACAACAACGTGTGACGATCGAAAGAGGAATCCACAGAGGGACACCATTTCGCGGCAAGACTGACTTTTGTCACCAATCCAGATTTCAAAAACTCGTGATCCTTCCTCAGACACTCAGCAAAATAATCAGAGACACGATCGTGAAGGAAACGAAAATCTGGGTCTTTCGCATAACGATCAACGAGCTTCTTCGCCAGCGCAACCCTTTTCTCTTCTCTGGCAACATGCGCAATCTCCTTCTCGGAAGACTCCTTCTTTTCCTTCTCTGCGTTGACCCTTTGGGCCATAGATTTCGTTTTCACCTTCTGCATCTTCTGGGTCCTAGGGTTTTTCTTTTTGTTATTGTGGGCCCCTCTCTTGCGATTCTGCCACGCTTCTTTTTGGACCTTGCGGGCATCGGAGCCTTCTAGAAGGAGGTAGAGAATCTCAGGGAGATCCTTAAAGTATCCAAATTCGGCGAGGGAGGGGACGTTGGCAGCGAGGGTTTTGGGGTGGCGGCGGTGGAGCCAGAGGGCGGCGGGGTAGAAGCTCTGGCGGTCGGACTTGCCGGTGCCGCGGACACCGCGAAGGTTGCAGACAAGTTTGAGGGCGGTGAGGGGGTTGTGGGCCCAGGCAAGTTCAAGTCTTTGGAGGAGAGTCTCTGGTGGGGTGTCGGGGACTACGTGGAAGAAGAAGTCCAGACATGGGTTTCCCGTTGTGAAGAATGTGGGAGACATGTTTTCTGTTAGGGTCATGTTTGGGGGTGGTTGGGATGACATGGTGTTGAATTTGACCACCATTTGATCTATGAAAGGGTCAACTGGAGTGGTTCTTGTGACTGTTTGGGTAGGGGTTGGGGTTGGGGTTGGGGTGGGGTTGAGGTTGTAGAGTTCAGGTGGGCCTATGAGGGTGGTGGTGGCCATTGTTTTGTTCTGTGGAAGGGAATGAGTGATGTGAATTTGGGGGTTTTGTGTTTTAATGAAGGTAGAATGAGATCAAAGGGGAAAGGGCTTGGGTTTTGATGGTGATTAAGGCTTGATTTGTGGAAGGAAAAGATGTGAATTTGGGACAGAAGCTGGGGTTATGAAGCAGGTGTAGGGGAAAGAGGAAAGCGTTTTGCGTTTACATGGAGAATGAGGTGATGATTTGTGGGGTATTTATAGGTGACTCTGTGCTTGGGGACCAAGTTTTATGAGTGAGAAAATACTGGGTCGGCAGTTTTCGGACACGAAAAAATATTTTATTTTCCATAAAATATATTATTTTATTTTAAGTTATGTGTAATATAAAAGGGATTTTATTAGTCAGCACTCGGCATTTATGATATGCTTTAAGAATTAGAGTAAATCTTAATCACTTAAAAAAAAAAAAGTAAATCTTAATGAAATGTGGAGTTGATTGACGTCGAGATCGACGTATTCAAGATGGGCTCCACGATCTCCCACGTTAAATTCCACGATCCTTTACTAGGAGAACACGAGGGGGATTTACAAAACAAATTACTTTTACGTTCAAGTAAGTAGGTGAGTAAGTTGAGAATGAATCAAAAAGGTTGGTGATGTTCTTGCTAAGTTGTTGCCCACAAGACTGGATGGTGACAAGATGTTTGGATGTGGTAAAGACTTACTGAAATAGATAAAAGACTTGGCAAGCAAGGTGAAACGCACAACTAAAGAGATAGAAGATCTTGCTACGACAATGACCAAGTCTGCTAAGGTGATTGCTGACCTCCAAGCTCGATAGAAGGAGTCAGAATCCAAGCTAAAGGAATTTGAGCATAAGGCGGCGAAGGAGAAGGAAACGAACAAAGAGCTTGAGGAGGAGTTGCTAGCATTTAAGAAGAAGGTCGTGGAGCATCATGGAAAGGAATTTTACAAGGCCGTCAGGCAGGCCGGGTTCTTCACTAAAGGTCTTGACTTGGGTCTTTTTAACCCGTTTACGGATGTGAAGGACGGTGAACTGCTTGACGAGGAAGACATTGCTGCTAGGGAGGAAGATGCTGGCGAAGAAGAAGATAATTGGCCCAATGTTTAGGTCATGCTTTTTCTTTATTTTGTTGGTTTTGTGGCTGTACTGGCTTTGTAACTTTGACAATATTTCTTCTTCTTTAATGCATTACCTTTTAATAATTGTTGTAACTTACTATGTTGCAAATTTAGTGGCATATTTGATCTTTGCTAATCATCGTAAAGTTATGAGAGTGGTTCTTTGTTGGCCGCAATTTCACCTTTATTGACGAGCTTGTAGGAAATAGAGAACGAGATAATGTCTGATCATCTCGGGTTTGATCTCAACATGGTTAAAGGTCATGTCAATCAACTTGGTGATGTTTCCTTTACGCTTTGCGGAGCTTCTCACCTAAGACCGTAATGACTTACTTTGATTTTAACCTGGTTAAAGGTCTTGTCAATTAACCTGGCGATGCTCTTTTTTCGCTTTCCAGAGCTTCTTATCCAAGGCCGTAAGGACTTAGGGTAGACTTTGGGTTTAATGAGCCTTGGGAGATTCGTCGAGGCTCACCAAGGACAGACCTTGGGTTTGACGAGCCTTCAAAGATTTTTCGAGGCTCAAAAATGGAAGACCTTAGGTTTTACAAGCCTTGGAGATTCGTCGAGGCTCACCAAGGGTGGACCTTGGGTTTGACAAACCATTGGAGATTCGTCAAGGTTCACCAAGGGTAGACCTTGGGTTTGACGAGCTTTTAAAGATTCGTTGAGGCTCACCAAGTAAGAATCTTGGGTTTGACAAGTCGTTGGAGATTTGTCGATGTAACATCCTGGGCGCTGACGAGGGCGGGGAGTGATCGCCGGTGCAGTGAGGCACGGACAAGGAGCGGCTCCTGGTAGGCTTTCAACGGGAGGGGTACATGAATGAATCGAATACACACTAGAACGAGAGGGATCCAGAGGCTGTGCAGGTATGGGACTGTACAGTTGAGGATAACTTAAAAGGATTTAATAGGTACTACCTATACCAACAAGATGCATATACTTTTTGGTAGCCCATAACATAAGAACTCTACAGTTAAGCGTGCTTGACTTGGAGCAATCTTGAGATGGGTGACCTCCTGGGAAGTTTCTCAGGAAGTGTGTGAGTGAGGACAACACACTGAAAAGTCTTGTGTTGGTATGTAGGGACAGTTGTTGATCCTGCAAGTGGTTGGACGTTACAAGTGGTATCAGAGCAAGGCATCTCTACCAGTACGATGTGGTTCGAGGACGAACCAGGCGGAAGTTGGTGGGCATGTAACATCCCGAGCGCTGACGAGGGCGGGGAGTGATCGCCGGTGCAGTGAGGCACGGACAAGGAGCGGCTCCTGGCAGGCGGGAGGGGTATTGTACAGTTGAGGATAACTTAAAAGGATTTAATAGGTACTACCTATACCAACAAGGTGCATCTACTTTTCGGTAGCCCATAACATAAGAACTCCACAGTTAAGCGTGCTTGACTTGGAGCAATCTTGAGATGGGTGTGTTGGTATGTAGGGACAGTTATTGATCCTGCAAGTGGCCGGGCGTTACAGTTGAGGCTCACCAAGGGTGGTCCTTAGGTTTGACAAGCCTTGGCAAGGTCGATGCGTACACAAGAAGAATTATAAAAAAATTGAAAGGCGAGAGAATTTTATTCAATTTGATCATTTAAGTACAAATTCCCTTCATTCCCCAGGTGTGCCTCATTAAAACCTCTCAAGCCAAAACCCTGATTTTTCTATTTTGGGACAAAAGACTTGAGTAGGAAAAAGTGCACAACACCTTGTCTTGTTGCAGGTCAACTACAATGGAACTTTAGATGGGTAGCATTCCATGTTCTTTGAATTGCTTTACCATCTAGATCCGGTACCCTATATGATCCATTGTCTAAGCTTGTCACGACCTTGAATAGGCCTTCCTAGTTGGGCCCCAACTTTCCTGCTTGTGGGTCTTTCCTTGCTTTGTCTTGAACTCGCCATACTAGGTCACCAAGTTGGAAGGCTCGAGGCTTAACCTTGGTATTGTATCTTCTTTATGTTCGAAGCTTGGTGGCCTCTTCTTTGATTCTGGCCATCTCTTGGACTTCGTCCTTTGTCTCTAGTTTCACCCTCATGTTTTCTTCATTCTGTTGTTCCTGGAAAAAAGCTTCCTTTTCGACGATTCCCTGACTTCGATAGGGAGCATGGCGTCCGTTTCGTATGTAAGGCGAAAAGAAGTTTCGTTGGTCGTTGTTTGGGGTGAACAGTGATAAGCCAAAGTATGCTAGTGAGTTCCTCCTTCCACAGACCCTTGGACTTGTCGAGTCTTATGCACAGGGCTTTAAGGATAACCCTGTTTGTTGCCTCTACCTAACCGTTGGTTTGGGGGTGTTAGACAGAAGTTACGAGGTGTTTGACACCTAGCCTCAATAGGAATTCTTCGTAAGCTTGAGCTTTGAATTGAGTGTCGTTGTCAATGACAATGGCGTAAGGAAGACCATATTTGCATATGAGCTGTTTTCAGGTAAATTTATGTACCTCGTTGGCTGAAATTTGTCGCAATGGCCATGTCTCAATCCGCTTAGTGAAATAATCAATGGCAACCAATAAGAATTTGATTTGTCCTAGGGCTTTTGGCAATGGTCCTTGTAAGGACCTTCATTTTCGGCGCCTAACCCCGCGCGATAGCGCGAGGATTTAGATCAGAAAACCCTGTTAAGGGCGCTGATGGCGCCAGGGCTGGCGCTGATGGCGCCAGACCCACTAGAAAGTGGCGCCAAGAGCGCCAGATCCACGCTAAGGGCGCCATGTATTCTGGAATGTGGCGCCAAGGGCGCCAGCGCGGCGCTGGAAGCGCCAGAATCCCTGCAGGTCCACGCCAAGGGCGCCAGAATTGGCGCCAGGAGCGCCAGATTCCCAGCCAGCGCTGGTGGCGCCAGACTTGGCGCTGAGGGCGCCAGGGTCTCTGGAAGCTGGCGTTGGAGGCGCCAGATGTGGCGCTCAGGGCGCCAGATTCTCTGGAAGTTGGCGCTGGAGGCGTGGGAGTGGCGCTGAGGGCGCCACAGTTTCTGAAAACCGGCGCCAAGAGCGTGGGAGTGGCGCTGAGAGCGCCAGACTAACCGACTTAGTGGCGCTGATGGCGCCGGAGCTGGCGCTGATGGCGCCAGAGGTCGGGCAGGCCGAGTATAAAGGGCAGAAAACGCGAAAAAGGAGAGGGAGACTGAGTTTTCTTCTTCCTTGGTCCTTCAACCTCCATTAATGAGTGCCCAAGCTTTCTAGGACCTTGTTTTGAGTCCTAAACACCTTCCTGAGACCTATAACCTTGATTGAATCGATTAGAAAGCTGAAATCCTCCGTCCTTTTCCTTGAAAACCCCTTTTTGAGTGAGAAGAGGAACTTCAGAGGAAAAGCTCAGAGAACTTGAGCTTGGCGCAGAACCACAGCGTAATTAGGACATAGAAGCTAGAGGAAGTTGTTCTGAGGCTGTTGGAGTCGCCACTGAGGTAAGAAACACAAGTTTCACCATTTAATTTTGATTCTGGGGGTTCCTGTGAATAGTGACCCATTTCATCTGGGGCTGGAATTAGCCCAGGGTCCAGTTGAGAAAGTTGTTCAGGGCTCAGAATAGATGAAGGATTAGCTTTCAGTTTTTGATTCTGATAACTTTGAATCTTGGCTCTGTATATGCCTATGTGACTTATGTAGAGTCACTTGTTAATGGTTCTCTGATAGGCTAGAGCCTTGATTGTGATGTTCTGAGCTGAGAGGCTAGTGGAGCAGGGCTTTGAGTGGACCTCAACCCCTTTCTGATGATAATTGGATTGTGAGGCTGAGTAGAGCTTAGGTTATATATATAGATGTGTAGTGAGTCTAGAATGACTCAGATGGATTGTATTCCATCCTGATGGACCTTGTATGGTCTGTGAGGGGCCTAATGCAGGCTTGTTCTGATTGAACCCTAGGAAAGGGGAATTCTGTTATGATATATTGTGACTTGCATGTCTGTGGTCTGGTTTTGATATGAAATTGCTTATGCCTTGGTTAGGCATTGATTGTGAGACTGTTGGTGGCGGGAGCCACAGACCTGGGAAGGAATTGCTGACTGAGACCCTACCAGGTAAGTTCAGTGTTCCTGGGGATGAATTCCCATCTTGTGTGCCACAC
>PYAF01004435.1:259465-272137 GCA_007407185.1 Glycine tomentella
ATCTGCTATTTTTGTCATCCTATTCATCCTATTATGCAGAATAAACAATGTTAGTTATTCTATTAGTTAATTATTAAAAGTCAAATGTTAAGTTAAATTAAACTTATTGGTGCTAGCACACTTATGTGACTATGAGTTAAATAAAGTGAAAAATAAAAATGATTTTTATAGAGTTAAACACATGATGTTTTTATTTAAGACTTAAATATGTTTTTAATACTTCAAATTTGGGTAATTAGTTTTTTTAGTCCTTAAAGAGATAATTTATTTTTATTAGTCCCTCAAATTTTTTAAAACTACTTTTAGTCTCTCTTTATTCAATGTGTTTACCGTTTCATAATTTGTAACAATTTTTAATCGTCAAAATTTACTTTTTAATTTATTTTTTGAAAAACAATTTCTGATAATTTTAAAATGATAAAATATTTGATTCGTATGATTTGGTAATCATTTTATTACATATTTTATTGGTTTTAAAGTAGGAAAATAAAAAGATAGATGAAAAATTGTCATAATATTTTACAAATTTTGACTGTTTTAAATTGTCACAAATCATTATTATAGAAATTAAATTAGAAAACATTTATGAAAGGAACAGTAACAGAATGTCATAATTGTGACCATTAAATAAGAGAGACTAAAAATAATTTTTTAGAAATTTTAGGGACTAATAAAAATAAATTATTTTTTGAAGGACTAAAAAATAATTAAAAATAATATTTTAATAATCTAAAAAATTTAAAACTTATTACTTTTTATAATTGAAATAATTTTTATATTATTTATTAAATGTATAATATATTGTGATTAAATAACGTTGTAAACTTTTTATACTATCATTATATAATCTTTTTTCTATGGATATTTACTTTATTTTATTTTAATAAGACGCACATGCATAAAAAACAGTTAAACACCACACCCATTAATTGTCACTAATTGTCATTAACCCCTTAAATTATAGTTTGATGTTAATTTTGTTCTATATTTTGTAGTACCTAATTTAATTTAAATTTGATTTTATTGTAAATAATAAATATTAACAAATGTCAATTTTTTTCAAATACTATTTTTTATATTTTATTTACGAATTGATACTTTGAATTTATTTATATTGGACTTAATTGATATTTTTATATTTATTTACGTTCTTTTTAGTTTATAAAATCAGAGCTTTTATTAGACTTGCATGTAAACAATATTTTTATTATTTTTCTCATTCATTAAAATTAAATATGTAATTTTTTATTTTAATTGTCAATATAATTCCAAGACATGTAAATCTAGTAAAAAACTTTAGGAAAATCTTAAAATATAATTAGATTAGAATTATAATATGTGTACTTAAAATATTATTTTTTTGTGCAATAAAATACATTAGTTTAACGTTCATAAGAAATTAAAAAATAGTTATATTTTCCTATAAATAAAATTCAAAAATTATGAAAAAAAATTAATCATTATAATTTTATTTCCATAAAAAAAGTCATTTTTTAAAACGAAACATTCAAATGAAGGAAAACATTTAATGTCCTTTGAATATTAATATATATTCTTCTAATGATTTGATATAGGACTATCCAAAGAGTATAAAGATTTAGAAGCATTGCATGAATTGAAGGGTCCAATGACAAAGTCCAAAACCAAACTTATACAAAAAGAGATGACTAAGAGAATTCAGGCTGGACTAATTATCAAAGGTAAGGATAGAGGATGTCATAAGGAGCTTAATTGGAGCATATTCACTACCACAAAATATGTTTTCTAAGACGCATAATCTAAGTTGGTTGTAACAAAACCGTTTTAAAAATTGAACCGGTGGCAATTTTGTAAATAAGTACAATATTTTAAAAACGGTTAACACAAAATCGTCTTTAAAATATATTTTCGAATACGGTCTTTTATCTTTACCATCCTTGAAATTAGGCAACGCGTTTTGAACTTTTCATTCTCTTTTTAAAAACTTTGTGTTTACAACATTTTATTCTCTCTTGCGGTCGTTCATCTCATTTGGTCCTCACATTCCCAAATCCCAAACCCCTTGTCGAACCCTCCCTCATCTTCATCGCAGTTGTTGCGGCAGGGGCAGTGGGAGGCGCCGTCTGGGAGAAGAAAGAGTGGAGTGCATCTTCCTTGTGGTGTTCGGAGAAAGCGATGAGTCCGAAGACGGAGACTTTGAGGTTATCGTGTTGGTCCAGGAGGAGACTTTCTGGCTTGAGATAGCGGTGGTAGACGTCGTGGCTGTGGCAGAAGTTGATGGCGAAGATTAATTGCTGGAAGTAGAGCCTTGCCACGTCCTCCCTTAAGTGGCCGTTAGAGACCTTGTTTAAGAGCTCTCCGCCGCGCACGAGTTCCATGGTGATATAGATCTTGGACTTGGTGGCCATGACTTCGTGGTTTTTGCGAACGTTTTGCTCGATTGCTTCACAGACCCTGTAACTTCCTCTTCTCTCTCACGCTGTTTCTCTCTCATAGGGTTTCAGTTTTTTTTTGTCTTTGCCCTTACAAAAGAACCTTTTATTCTTCTGCTCATCTCTTTCACTCTAGCTTTTAATTTTTTGACCTAAAACCCTTGTTGCCATCGTGGTGGCCTCCGAAGGTAAGTTTATTTGTTGTGTGATGTTTTCAATTTCACATTAGGAAAAAATGGAAGGTGCAGAAACTGAGAAGAAACAACAATCCAGGTTCAAGAGGATTTCTGTGTTCTATGGTAGCAGCCCCGGAAACAAGAGTAGCTATAAGGATGCTGCTATTGAGCTTGGGAAAGAGTTGTTAATCTCTCTCTCTCTCTCTCCCTCTCTTTCTTTCTCTCTTATGTGTGTTCTGTTATGACATGTTTATGCTAATTTGAAGTTCAAGGAAATTGAACTTTGTCATGTGTTGTTTTTAGTGTGTGTTTTGTTTCATCCTTTTGTTTTTGGTGTTTTTGTTTTGGTTTAAATAGTCAATTAAACCTTTGTTTGGTGTTTCTTCATCTGTTTCATGATGTCCCACATCGTTTCCTTCATCCACATTTCAACTACCTAAGCTCCTCAAGGAAAGTGAGGAAAAGAAATTCTAATTTTCAATTCAGTTTCTATCAATGTTTGTTCATGCATATTTTGTAGTATGGTCTATAGAAAGCATCTTTCATTCATAGTTTCATAGAGTTGTGGAAGGAGAGTATGAAAGAGTACCATTGTTAAACTATGGACTTAAATTCACTTTTGTGGGTACTTTTTTGAAATCTTGAAAAGGTGTCAAGAAATATTGTTCTGGTTTATGGAGGAGATAGCATCGGTTTGATGGGGTTGGTTTCTCAGGCTGTTTATGAAGGAGGTTTCCATGTAATTGGGTGAGCAGAATCTTAGTATTACTAATTCCTTGTGATCTACTATTTGTGCTGGTAGATTATAAGATATGATATTAATTTCAATTATTTTCTTGTCATGATTTTGTCTGCAGAGTTATTCCCAAGAAACTGATGCCAAGAGAGGTAATGTTAAAATGTTTATTGGAGGCACTTCATCAATCATGATTGCAAATAAATAAAAGATGACCAAACAACTGCCCAGAGAGAAGGAGGGACACAGAGAACGAGAGACAGAATTATCTACATACTACTACTTTACCTTTCGACCACAATATGCTTTTCTTGTTCCAATGCTCCTTATCCTCTTTAGACAAAAGAGCTAATGTTGTTTATGTTTATATAATAATTTCTTATAAGAGCTTTTATAACATTTTTTTTAAATAAACGGTTGATGCAATGATAATATAAAAAGTGTTTATATCGTTAATCCATTAAAAGTTATTGATAAATTTATTCATTTTATAATAATTATCTTAAAAATTATTGTTAACATGTTTCTAATTGACTGATAACATAAAAATCTTATACATTATAGGGTATTTGAAATTAAACTCTTTTGGCACAGAGAAAGACATTTACTTGGAAGTGATGGGGTAAATGGAAAGATGAATCTGAAGCCTATTATATATTTCCAAAGTTGGAGAATTGGTATAGTCTAATTGCATTGATATATGGGTTTGCACATTTTATCTAGGTGGATGATTCCTGATTTTTTGCTTTCATTGCATAATTCTTGATACGCAGGCATTGTATTTTTCTTTATTGGAAATTGCCTTAATTTCATTTCCTTTGGGACTGCTACTCAGGTATGTTTCCCCTATTTAATTGGGATTTTTTTGTTCAATAATATATGCGGTGTAAAGCGTAAATTATGATAGTATGTAGTAGTTTTGTATTTTTTATATTTTGTTGGCATATATTCAGTGAAATATGCAATTTCTTATGATTGATTTAATGGATGTATTTTCATTTGTTCTGATTACTTATTATTCTGTGTGTTGTGCAGTCACTTTTTGCATATATGTATACTGTTCTATAATTCTATAATTCTATAGTGACTAGTTTAAGAATTTTGTACTAGAGCCCCTCCTTATTTTACTTGATTCTTTTTTCTTTTTTCAAATCAAAAATATATGATTCTTCCTGTAATTCCTATTGTGTCTCTGTTACCTACTTTCTTAATTGAGAAACCTTTCTTCTTGACCCACAAATTTGGAAATAGCGAGAGTGAGGGTGGTGGAACATACAAGCTTATATTATTGAGCAGTCGAGCTTATATATATATATATATTAAAAATGATATGTGCAAATACTCAAAGGACATGTTAATTATAGAGAACTAAAAGGGAAAGTATTTGTAGTAGGGATTAAATGAATAATTAAACATCAGATGAATGAGTCACTTGGATTCCTATTTTTAAATTACTAACAATTAATCCAGATTATATATTATATAATTTTTTTATCTAATATTTTATTTTAAATTTTAATTAGTGCCATAAGGACAGCTGTTAGTATTCTTATTAAAGTTAACCAGAAATTCAAGGGATTAATTATTCCATAGCTAGTATATTAGGCTTGATGTTCAATAATAAATCATGGACTTTATATTAATAAGATGATTAGAAACCGGATGGAAAGAAAATCTAGAAATGTATTGAATTAAGCTTCTTTATTTTCTTTTATCTCACAGGAAAATTCACTAGAAATCAACATTGCTTCAATCTGCACTGCCTCAACTTCACACTTAATCCAATCTCATTATTCTTTGATTATTGGAGGGTGCCATGTGTGCACAAAATTTCCACTCTCGAAACTTGCGGTTAAATGGGCCTTGGAAATGGTTGTTAGATGCATTTGTAGACTACTATGGAGTTTCCAATTTATATGCCAGGCTGAGGTATTTTGAATGTCATTTGGGTGTCCCCGAAAATATGAAAAAACAAACAGTTTTCTGATATTCTTTATGCTACATGATTATAATTTTTCTCCACTTACCTATAATGATCTTCTTGTAGATATCTATTACATGTGATGAATGTGGCAACTTCAACCAAGGACTGCCTAGAGCTTGTGTTAGAGTTGCTTGAACCCCTTATAAAGGCCAAAAGTGAGAGGAGTCTGACCAAACAGGAGGTAAGTCATATTGCTCTCTTTCTCATAATTTCTGTTGTGTTAAGTACCTTGAGAAATATGGTATTTCTTTATATCTAATGTTGTCTCTATCTAACCAAACTTTGTAATTCATGATTGAAAAAGAAAAACTTTTCTCAGTCCATAACTTTGTTTGCCTTGTTGAAGTGACTATCATGGGAATTGGAGATATGACTATTTTTTTAAAAAAATGTTTTTTATTTTTTTTTAAAAAGCATTCTAAGACGGTTCTTTTAAAAAAACCGTCTTAGAATTCTCTATTTTTTATTTTTATTCTTTTATACATTCTAAGACGGTTATATAGCATAACCGTCTTTGAAGGTGCTCCCAACAGATTCTAAGACGGTTATGCTATATAACCGTCTTAGAAAGAAGACATTCTAAGACGGTTAAATAGCATAACCGTCTTAGAAGGTGCTCTAAAAAAAAACAGATTCTAAGACGGTTCAAGAATCGTCTTCGTAGGTCCAACCTTTCAAGGTCGCTTGCTTCAAAGACGGTTCAAGAACCGTCTTCGTAGGGGTATAATAACCGTCTTTAAAGGCTTATTATGTAGTAGTGATCGAAGATTGTTGAGTAGCTCGCTTAGCACTGGCAGAGAGTTTTTTTGGGCTTAGCGTGCAACGTTTGCTAGCATTTTCATATTTCTTGTTTATTTGTGTAATGGGTCTCAATGTGGACTGAAATAGGCCAAAACTATGTGTTTTTAGGTTTTATTTTCTTATTTATTTGTGTAATGGACCTCAATGTAGACTAAAATAGATCCAAACTATGCATTTTTTAGTTTTATTAGAGGCTTACCGCTATAAGTACTCAGATATTGCTATTTTTGGCACAACTTTATTAATGAAATTAAACATTTGCTTGAATTGAGAGTTTAGCCTCTTCTTGGTTCTTGGTTGAACCCAAATTGATACTTATTAAGGAAGTTTTCTTTTGTGGTGAATCATCCTCTGACTTATCGCTTCACTATGGATCGTGACATCATTCATTACCATCTTCTTAATTTTTCCCATCTTTTATTTTTAAGTTCTAAACAACTATCCCTAGAGTCTTGAAATTTGCATCCGTAAATGATCTAATCCAAATGTTCATGCCTTATTCGTCATCATGTGGTAATCAAAGCTTGAATGCGAAGAGCAATTCGAAAAGATTTATATCAATTTAGGTGTAGTTTTCGTTTTTTTATTTTTATTTTTTCAGAAAAAAATTAGAAAATTAAATTCCTTTGATTCTTGCTTGTTTGTGTTTAATTTTGTATTTCTTGTGTGTTTTTCTGAGTTTATCTTGCATTTTTCTTCAATTACCCTATCTTTTTGTTGAATTCTGAGTTAATTTGAATATTAGTTTTTCATGTTCTTTGTGTTCTTCATGAAACTCATAGCACTACTGAAAAATTTCTAAGTTTGATCTTTAAAATTCTATTTTTGAGAGTTTTGGGACATTTGTGCAAATATCAAAAGTTTCTGGTCCTAAAAGAGAAAATACAAATGACTAAATAGCAAATCTTAAAAAATATTTGGGGTCAAAATAAAAATATTAAAAAATATGAGGACCAAGTGTGAAAAAAAAAGTTTAGCCAAAATTTTAAAATCTAGTACTCTCATCTTGCATTTTTTTTAATCTTCCTATTTGTCTTGTTTGACATTCCTTTTCTTTCGTCTTTGACCTCTTAAGTTGAGTTTGAATTTGTTTCATCTTTTACTTTGGTTACTCCTTGAATTGAAATCTTTGGTTGATTTCAAGGGCTAAAGAAGAGTTAGTGAGTGGAAAAAGTCTTACAAAAGTGAAACATAAGTGTGGAAGAGTGTAAACACTTAGTAAGTGATAAGGTCCAATATTTTGTTTGTTTTACTAATATTTTCTTGTAGCAATGGTGTCTGAAAGTGATAGTGATCCACCTTCCTCTAGAACTGATAAGCTAATGGCTTCATTGGCTAAGCAAATGGATAAGTTGCAAAGAAATGTTGAAAAGAGGATGAGAGACAGATTTGATGAGATACAAAGAAGTACTCAAGAGTTGAGTGGGAGAATGGAAGACATGGAGAGAATGAGACAGCATATGTCACCTCATTCTTCTCAAGGGAGTGATGATGACTATGAAGATGGTAAAATACATAGGCATAAGATGAATATGGATGGCATGGATGATGTGAAGGTCAAAATTCTCAATTTCTTAGGTACTTATGACTCGGAGGCTTACCTTGATTGGGAGATGAAAGTGGACCAAATTTTCGGTTGCAACAATTTTAGTGAAGAAATGAAAATGAAGTTGGCTAGCTTAGAATTTGAGGGATATGCCTTGGTGTGGTGGCATCAAGTCCAATTGGATAGAGACAGATTGAAAAGACATAGAGTGGATACTTAGAAGTTAATGGTGAGAATCATAAGGGGGAGATTTGTCCCACCTCAATATGTAAGGGAAATGCATAACAAGTTACAAAGGCTTGTCAAGGAAGTAAAAGTGTTGATGATTATTACAAGGAGATGGAGATTTCTTTAATAAGAGCAAACATTGAAGAGACTAATGAGGATATATGGCTAGATTTTTGAATGGTTTGAATAGGGACATTCAAGATGTTGTAAAGCTTCAAAGCTATAGCACTCTGGATGAACTTATACATAGGGCTGTGAAAGTGGAGTAACAATTGAAGAGAAAACAAGCCTACAAGAAGCCTTCATATGGTTATTCATCTTGGAAGGATAAGGACACTTCCAAGAAGGAAGGTTCTTCTTCACAACATATTGGAAGGAAGTCTTCAAGAGGTAATCCTACTTCTCATACTCAACCCCCTTCCAATAAATCTAGTTCCATTAAATGTTTTAAATATTTGGGAAAGGGTAACATTGCATCCCAATGTCCAAAAAAAAGGGCCATGATTGTGTTGGAGAATGGAGAGGTGGATAATGAGTTATCTAAGAGTTCTCATAGTTTCTTTAGTGAAGGGAAGGATGATGATTTTCTTCAACCGGAAGAGAGAGATCTTTTGATTGTAAGAAAACTCATGGGAAGTTTGTGCAAAGATCAAGATGATACACAAAGAGAAAACATTTTCCTTATAGATGCTTGGTGAATGGAAATGTTTGTTCTCTAATCATTGATGGAGGAAGTTGTACCAATGTTGCAAGCACTAGATGTGGAGATGCTTGGTTTAAAAACTCCCCCTCACCCTAAACCTTATAAGTTACAATGGTTGAGTGACAATGGTGAGTTGGTTGTGAATAAGCAAGTGTTACTTAAATTCTCCATTGGAAAATATGTTGATGAAGTGCTTTATGATATGGTTCCCATGGAAGCTGGCCATGTTTTGTTTGGTAGACCTTGCCAATATGATAGAGATGTTATCCACAACGAAGTCACCAATCACTATTCTTTCCTCCATAAAGGTAAAAAGGTAGTTCTCTCACCTTTATCTCCAAGTGTGGTGTGTAAGGATCAAATAAAAATGAGATTGAAAAGAGAAAAAGAAAAGAAAATCAAAGAAGAAAAGAGTCATTTGACAAAGAAAAGCCGAAAAGAAAAAGATGGTAAAAAGAGTGAAAAGAAAGAACAAAAGAAAATAGAAAAAAGAGTAAAAAAACAATTAGTGATAAAAGAAAGTTTGTTCATCAAACCTAAAAGGAGGTAAAAAGAGTGGTGCTAGCTAGACAACAAATGTATTTACTTATTCCAAATTATATTTGCTTGTCTTCTAGTGCCCTTGAGTTGCCTCAAGGTTTTGATACACTTTTAAAGGAGTTTGAGGATGTCTTTCCACAAGACATAGCTCATGGCTTGCCTCCTTTAAGAGGAACTGAGCATCAAATTGATCTTGTTCCGAGAGTTTTACTTCCTTATAGGGCTACCTATAGGAGTAATCCGGAAGAGACCAAGGAGATTCAAAAGCAAGTTGAAGAGTTGATGCAAAAAGGATGGTGAAGGAAAGCTTGAGTCCATGTGCAATGCCGGTCATCCTAGTCCCCATAAAGATGGCAAATTGAGGATGTGCATAGATTGTAGACCCATCAACATCACCGTGAGGTACAAACATCCTATCCCTAGATTTGATGATATGTTGGATGAACTTCATGGTTCTTGTGTTTTCTCCAAAATAGATTTGAAAAGTGGTTACCATCAAATTAGAATGAGAGAAGGTGATGAATGGAAAACCGCTTTCAAAACTAAGTTTGGACTTTATGAGTGGTTGGTCATGCCTTTTGGCTTAACAAGTGCACCAAGCACTTTCATGCAACTCATGAACCATGTTTTGAGGCACTTTATTGGCAAATTTGTGGTTGTTTACTTTGATGATATCCTGATTTATAGTTTAACAATGAATGACCACTTATACCATGTTAAAAATGTCTTGGAAGTGCTTAGACATGAAAACTTGTTTGCTAATAGGGATAAATGCACATTTTGCACTAATCAAGTAGTGTTTATAGGTTTTGTTGTGAGTGCTAAGGGAGTCCAAGTGGATGATGAGAAAATTAAGACTATTAGAGATCGGCCCACACCCAAAAATGTGAGTGATGTGAGGAGTTTTCATGGGTTGACTAGTTTCTATAGAAGATTTGTTAAGGATTTTAGCACCATAGCATCTCCATTGAATGAAACTGTTAAGAAAAATGTGGAATTTAAGTGGCAGAGTGAAGAAGAGAATGCCTTCAATGAATTGAAGGAAAAGTTGAATGTGGTGCACCCATTCTTGCTCTACCAAAATTTTCAAAATCTTTTGAAATTGAATGTAGTACATCTAATGTTGGCAAAGGTGTTGTATTGTTACAAAAAGGTCACCCAATTGCTTATGTTAGTGAGAAACTTAAGGGTGTTGTCTTGAATTATTCCACCTATGACAAGGAACTCTATGCATTTATTAGAGCTTTGCAAACTTGCCAACACTATCTCCTTCCTAAGGAGTTTGTGATTCATAGTGACCATGAGTCACTCATGTTGGATACAGGGGGAGCTTTATGAAGTTTGGAAGTCTTTGATTCAAGATTGGTTTTGAGCTTTCAACATGCTTAAAAGACTTGAAGACTTGGAATTTAAATATTATGTAAAAGGAAAGCTATCTGATTGATCCCTACATTAATTCATTCATTCATTGAATTAACAAAGTGTTTTTCATTAAAATCGAACAAAGCTTTTAACATTTTAATTGAATTGAAAGGTTTTTGGAAAAATAAGTTTTTCACTGTTTTAATCGATTACATAAGAGGGTTAATCGATTATTTTGTTCTTCGTTCAAATCTGGAAAATCTTCATAAACATTTTAATCGATTACCTATCGATTTAATCGATTATTTTGCCTTTGCATAGGACTGAACTACTTTGTTATGAATTTTAATCGATTACTGAACTTTCGTAATCGATTATTTAGTTAAAATCAGTTTTTAAGTCTTCCTAGAATAATCGATTATCAGAAACTGTAATCGATTATTTAGTTCAAACTGAAAATCATGTTTTCGTGACTTAATCGATTACCATATCCAATAATCGATTACACAATTCACTTTGAGAATAAATATCTTTGTGTTAATCGATTACAACTCGGGATAATCGATTATTTTGCTCATGGTGAAAACCCATAATGCTTCTTGAACACGTTAATCAATTATATTTTAATTTAATCGATTATACACTAGTTTTAATCGATTATTTGGAGCGTGTAATCGATTACAGTTAGTTACAACTTCTGTTATAAATAGATGTGGAAGCTTGGCTTATTTTGTAACTTGATCAATTCGTATTTCTGAGTATACACAAGCTTTCTAAACACTTCCAAAGTGAATTTCTGGGTTTTATGAGTTCTTGCTTCATCTAAAACATTCATGGGTATTTGAATAATTCTTTAAGCAAGAAATCTCTTTCAAAAGTTAAGGAAGAAGAATGCTCTGAGTTTGTTTTTGTCTTTCAACCTGATTTGTTCATTCATTTGCATGTCATTACTGGATCATCAAGTTGTTTCTTTCCTTAATAGCTTGGTTGTAATTCTGTTTTCAAATTCTTTTGATATTGTCTATTGTAATTGGGTTCTTCTTGCTTGGGACTAGAGAAGGGTTCTCAAGCTTAAAGATCAGAGTAGTGTTCTCTGAATCTTTCTCCTTAGAAGTCTAATAGGGTTTTAGATTTTTGTTCTTTATCTAGAGTTCTTGTAAAAGCTTGTAAGAACAATTTATAATAGTGGAACTCTAATTCAGTGTGAATTAGAAGAAACTGGATGTAGCTTCATGTTTTGAAGTGAATCAATATAAATTGCTTGTGTTCTTATTTCTATATCTCTATTCTCATCTTATTCATTGATCTTTAATTTTTTGAGTCACATTCATTGTTCAACAAGTTCAGTTTTGATCTATTGAATTCTTGGGCTAAGACATTTGATTGAGTAAATTGATTTTTTGGTTTTGAAAGTGATAAAGATCCTGAAACTTTGATTTGAATTTGTTTTAAAAAAAAATACCAAGGTTCAACCTATTCACCCCCCCTCTTGGTTGTTGTGAAGTATTCCTATTATTTTCAATTGGCATCAAGAGCTTGTTCTTGAAAGTTATTCAAGATCACCAGTTTTTCTTCAAAATAAAAATGAATACCTCACAAATAACCTTCAAGGAAGGTGCTTCTTTAAACAGACCTCCTATGTTTGATGGGGAATATTTCAGTTTTTGGAAAAATAGAATGAAAATCTTGTGAAAATAAGGAACACTTCACACTTAACCAAGATGGGGGGTGAATTGGTTAACCTTGGTAAATTAAAAATTTCTTTGATAAACCAAAATCAGAGTTTCTTTGCCCTTTGGATCTTTATCACAAAAACAATCAAGAATCTTTATCCAATATCAATTCAAGACTTGTAATGCTTCAAGAACTCACATATCACAAGGAAAACAATTAAGTTTGCAGAATAGGAAAGCACACACAAGATTTATACTGGTTCACCTCAAACCCTATGAGGCTACATCTAGTATCTTCTACTCAACACTAGAGTAGAGTTCCACTATTGCAAATATTATTCTTACAAGCAATTACAAGCTTCTCTTCATCAACCCTAGATGAAGTTCAGAGATCTAAAACCCTATTAGACCCTTAGAAGCCACACCCACACTGAGAACACTACTCAGCTATCCTTAGAGAAACACTATCTCCTCTTGCAAGAAAACCCACTTACAATAGAATCAACCAAATC
>PYAF01004435.1:272237-293935 GCA_007407185.1 Glycine tomentella
TCCAAGAATGAAATGCATAATAATGAAAATCTCAGGATGAATGCAGAATCAATTATGCAGAATCAGGTTTCCTTAGCCTTTGTGAAAGATTGCCTTGCTTCACTAGATCCTTAGTGACCCATAGATGAATCAATGGAAGCAAGACCCTATGAACCCAGAAGAATGCCTTTGTGAATCCTTAGAAAGCTTTTTCAATGCTCAGAATTCGAAAATATAAGTTTTGTACTTAATTCTCTCAGTTATAGTTCACAAAAGGCAAGGGTTCTATTTATACAAAAAATCGTAACAGAATTAATCGATTAAAAGCGCTCCTCAGGCTCCTGTAATCGATTAAAACGCTCTTGGTAAGTTCTTGATTTCAGTTAACGGGTAAAATAATCGATTAACCCGACATGTAATCGATTAAAATAGACTGAGCCTAAAATCATGTTTTAAGTAAAATAATCGATTACAGTCCATAATAATCGATTAAACCAGACCATGTAAAAAATCATATGTGCAATATACTCGATTACAATTATTGGTAATCGATTAAACTAGTGTGGATGCAAAACATGAAGTGAACTAAATAATCGATTACAAGAAGTGGTAATCGATTAAGGCAGCGTGATTATATTTTCAAAACAACCATG
Source organism: Glycine tomentella (assembly GCA_007407185.1). NCBI lineage: Eukaryota > Viridiplantae > Streptophyta > Magnoliopsida > Fabales > Fabaceae > Glycine > Glycine tomentella. The sequence continues at coordinate 272,870 of PYAF01004435.1, forward strand.
TAATCGATTACGGCTATGTGGTAATCGATTAAACCAGTCACACAACCATATTCCAAGTATGCTAAAGTTCAAATAATCGATTAATTCGACGTGGTAATCGATTAAAGTGTTCATGATAATTTTCCAGAAAGCTTGATGAACAAAATAATCAATTCTCTAAGTGTATTAATCGATTAAACCAGTTTTAGGCTATTTTTCCAAAACACTTAGCTTTTTCTTAAATTTTAAAACAATTACCTAAAGCTTATATGATGCAATGCTTAAAATGTATATGAAAGGTATGCATGCAAAGCTTGGATCATCAGAATGCTTTCAATCCTTTTACATTTAAGCACAAACTTTCTCCTTCAAGGCTTCATGCATGTTGAAAGCCAAAACTTCATCCAAGACTTCACATTGCTTGATCTTCATGTAATTCTTCATGTAGCTCCCTCTCAAATCAACAAATCTTTATTCAATCAAATGACCTAGGTGCTTGGAATGCTATAGAAAAGGGTCCTTTTATTCCAAAGAAAACTGTTGCCAATGATTTGATTCCCAAAGATTGGGATGAAATGACAGAAGCTGAACAAAAAGTTGTTCAATATGATTTTAAAGCCAAAAATATGATCACCTCTGCACTTTCATCTGATGAATTTTTTAGAACAGTGAGATGCAAAAATGCAAAAGAAATGTGGGAGATGCTGGAGATTACTCATGAAGGAACTGAAGAAGTCAGGAGATCAAGGAAGCATGCATTGATCCATGAGTATGAAATGTTCAAGATGAACACCAATGAAAGCATTTCTCAACTGCAGACAAGATTCACTCATATTGTCAATCATCTATTGGGTCTTGGGAAGATCTTTGATATTGAAGAATTAAACATCAAGATCTTAAAGTGTCTAACAAGGCCTTGGCAACCAAAGGTGATAGCAATCAAGGAATCCAAAGATCTATCAAAGATGTCTATGGCTGCACTATTTGGTAAGCTACTTGAATATGAGCTTGAAATGTCTCAACTAACTTGTGATGAAGATGCAGAAGGAAAAACAGAAGCATTGCATTAAAAGCTGCAACTTCAAAGGCTGAAAAAGAGGAAGAAACAAGTGATGAGGATGAAGAGGACAACATGAACTTAGTTGTTAGAAAATTCAGCAAGTTCTTGAGGAAAAACAAGAACAAAAGGTTCACTAAAACCAGCAAGAACAACAACAACAACAATAACAACAACAAGAAGATTGACAACAATTTTACATGCTTTGAATGTGGTAAACCTGGCCACATCAAATCTGAATGTTCAATCTACTTGAAAAAGCAACAAGGAGAGAACAAGATGAGGAAGGAAGGGAAATCTAAAAGAGTCTACATAGCATGGGAAGATGATGAGTCAACTACCTCAGAATCTTCAACTGAAAATGAAGAAGCCAACATGTGTCTCATCTCCACTATCAATGAAGATGATGATGATTTATCAAGTGATGGAGATGAGGTAAATTCTAAACTTGAACAAGCTATTAATGCTTTCCAAGAAATGCATGAGAAAGCCCAAAAGCTTGCAAAATCCAATAATAAGCTCAAAGGAAATCTTAGATGGTATGTTGCAAAAACAACTGAATTGCAAACTGAGATTTGCAACTTGAAAGAAGAAAATGAAAAACTTGTTTCAAGTTACAATTTGAATGGATGTGTATGTGCTTCTTCTTCTACAAATGTTGACAAGTATAATTTGCTGCAAAAAGATTTTGATGATTACAAAAAGAGTTAAGGAGAAAAGTATGTTACTTTTATCTAAGAATAGTGATTTAATTGATCTTTTGAGAAAACTTTACAAACGAAAATGCAACTTGGCTGAAATGTTGAGTATGCAAAAATATGCTGGAGATAATTTTGGTTTGGGGTACAAACGAGGCTCAAAATCATTTGGAAAAACTGTATTTGTGCCTCAAAAATAGAAGAATCAAAAGTGGTTGAAAAACTCAAATATTAATCAAAATGCAGTTTTTAGAAAAACATCAAAATCTATCATTTGCAACTATTGTATGGAGAAGGGACACACATCATACAAATGCTATGCTAGGAGATTCTATGTGCCAAATGGAGATTGCATTTGGATTCCAAAGAAAAAGAAAAATGTTAACCCTTATGGACCCAACCTCAATTGGGTACCTTCCTTTATAAATTGATTTGATTTTTGCAGGTATGTCTAAGAGCTAGATCCTCAATATGGTACCTTAACAGTGGATGCTCTAGACATATGACAGGAGACATGTCCATGCTTACAAACTTAACTCTTAAAGATGGAAGATATGTCACTTATGGGGATAATAATAAAGGAAAGAACATTGGAGAAGGCAACATTGGAGATAGCTTCAAAACAAAGATAAAAAATGTTCTTTATGTAGAAGGATTGAAGCACAATCTCTTAAGCATAAGTCAACTCTGTGACAAAGGATTTAAAGTCTCATTCAATGAGAACTGCTGCATGATTTGTGATGGGAAAAGTGGTGAAGTAATTCATATAGGTAAAAGGAAAGGTAACATTTACTTACTTTCAATTGATCATGCATTCTTCCACAACACTTCTTGTCTTATAAGCAAGATTGATGAATCTTGGCTGTGGCATATAAGGGCTAGTCACATAAACATGCATCACATGAACAGGCTTATTAGAAAAAATTTAGTAATTGGGTTGCCCAAACTCAAGTTTGAGAAAGAAAAACTTTGTGATGCTTGTTAAAAGGGAAAACAAACTAAGAACTCTTTTCAAAGTAAAAACATGGTTTCCACCTCTATACCACTTGAATTACTGCACATTGATTTGTTTGGTCCTTCTAGAACAATGAGTTTAGGTGGCAATTATTATGGGCTTGTCATTGTGGATGATTACTCTAGATTCACTTGGACTTTGTTTTTGAAATCCAAAAGTGATGCTTTCCTTGCATTTAGAAAAATGGCTAAACTTGCACAAAATGAAACAGGTAGCAAAATTCTCTCAATAAGAAGTGATCATGGAACGAACATTTTGAAAAATTATGTGAAGAAAATGGAATTAACCACAATTTTTCAGCTCCAAGAACACCTCAACAAAATGGTGTTGTGGAGAGGAAAAACAAATCTCTTGAAGAAGGAGCAAGAACTCTTCTTAATGAAACAAATTTGCCAAAATATTTTTGGGCTGATGCTGTAAGTACAATATGCTACACTTTGAATAGATTACTTATAAGGCTTATTTTAAAGAAAACTCCTTATAAGCTGTACAAAGGTAGAAAACCCAACATTTCTCATTTGATAGCTTTTGGCTGCAAGTGTTTTGTATTAAACAATGAGAAAGAATCACTTGGAAAATTTGATGCTAAGGCTGATGAAGCAATTTTCCTTGGATATTCATTACATAGTAAAGCTTATAGAGTATTCAATAAAAGAACAATGTGCATGGAAGAATCTGTACATGTAATTTGTGATGAGTCTAATCCCTCTAAAGAGGAAAAGAAGTGTGATGTAGATGTAGGTCAAATGGAAGAATTTATTCAGCTAAATGATTCCTTAATTAAAGAGAAATAAGATCCAAGTGTTAAAACAAAACCATCAACTCCTATTCAAGAGCCTAAAGATTGGAGAACAACAAGAGATCTATCACTTGACAACATCATAGGTGAAGTTTGAAAGGGAGTATCAACTAGATCTTCATTAAGAAACCTATGTTGTAATATAGCTTTTGTTTCTCAAATTGAACCTAAGAATATTGATCAAGCCTTAAATGATGAACATTGGATGCATGCTATGAATGATGAGTTAAATCAATTCAAGAGAAATGAAGTTTGAGAACTTATTCCTAGACCATCCTCTCTCAAACCTATTGGTACAAAATGAGTTTTTAGAAATAAACTTGATGAAAGTGGAATCATAGTCAGAAATAAAGCTAGATTGCTTGCTAAAGGTTACAACCAAGAAGGCATAAACTATGAAGAAACTTATGCTCCAGTTGCAAGATTGGAAGTAATCAGGTTATTGCTTGCTTATGCATGTCTAATGGATTTCAAACTTTTTCAAATGGATGTTAAAAGTGCCTTTTTAAATGGACACATTGAGGAGGATATATATGTTGAACAACCTCCTGTTTTACTGATTTTAAACATCCTAACTATGTTTTTAAACTCAAAAAGGCCCTTTATGGTTTGAAGCAAGCTCCTAGATCATGGTATGAAAGACTAAGCAAGTTTCTGCTTGAACAATCTTTCACAAGGGACCATGTTGACAAAACCTTGTTCATCAAAAGGGATAAGTATGATATCTTATTGGTTCAAGTTTATGTTGATTATATAATCTTTGGTTCAACTAGCCATGTGCTTTGTAAGGAGTTTGTTGCAGTTATGCAAAAGGAATTTGAAATGTCAATGATGGGAGAATTAACATTCTTTCTTGGACTTCAAGTGAAGCAAATGAAGAATGGAACATTTCTCAATCAATCCAAATATTGCCTTGAAGTAATTAAGAAATTTGAAATGGAGAAAAGCAAAGATGTTGCAACTCCAATGACAACATCAACATATCTTGATTCAGATGAAATGGAAAGAAGGTTGATGAGTTAAAGTTTAGAGGAATGATTGGATCTTTGTTATACTTGACAGCTAGTAGACCTGATATAATGCTAAGTGTTTGCTTGTGTGCAAGATATCAAGCAAATCCCAAAGAATCTAATCTTACAGCAGTCAAAAGGATCCTCAAATATCTCAAGGCTACACCAAAAGTTGGTCTTTGGTATCCCAAAGGTGCTTTAATTAATATTATTGGATATTCTGATTCTGACTTTGCAGGTTGCAAGTTAGATAGAAAAAGTACAAGTGACACTTGTCATCTTCTTGGAAGTTCATTGATTTCATGGCATTGCAAGAAACAATCTCGTGTTGCTTTGTCAACTGCTTAAGCTGAATATATCTCAGCTGGAAGTTGCTGTGCACAAAGTCTATGGTTGAAGTAACAATTACAAGATTTTGGAGTTGAACTGAAAGAAATACCTTTACTATGTGACAACACCATTGTTATTAATATCTCAAAGAATCCAATAATGCACTCAAGGACCAAGCACATTGAGATAAGGCATCATTTCCTTAGAGATCATGTTCAAAAAGGTAATATCAAAATTGATTTCATTGATACTCATAACCAATTAGCTGATATATTCACTAAACCATTGGCTAGAGATAGATTCTATGTACTTAGAAACATGCTAGGAATCTTGGATGAGTCTAATCTATGATTCCTTCATTGATATATGCCTTTCTATGTGAAATGATCTACATTTGAATCCACAAATCACCATAAGCCTAAAATTTTCCAAGTTATACTGCATAATTCATGTTTACTGATAATTGTCCTGTGATAATCGATCAAGCTTCAAAATAATTGATTAAAATCATTCAAATTGGGATTCAGAATGAAAATTGTGCTTAAGTAATCGATTACAAGAATTGGTAATCGATTATTCTTCCAAAAATCACAGTTTCAAAAATTTCAAAACTTTCTGTGATAATCGATTACTATTCGAATTAATCGATTACTTTGATCAAAAATCCTTTTTCAAAGCAAAATTCACTGGATTAATCGATTACGGTGAATGGTAATCGATTAAAATCCTGGAAATTTGTTTTTTCATAAATTTCAAAACCTCTTGCGATAATCGATTACTAGTCGAATTAATCGATTACCAAAGCCTCAATGTGTTTTTAAAATTCAAATATTTCTGAGATAATCGATTAAAGCACGAAATAATTGATTACTGTTTATCTTCTTCATGAGCATTGTACAGAAATAATTGATTAGGGTCGTATTAATCGATTACCATCACTGCAAAATGTGATTTTTCTCATGGAATTATCGATTACACAAGCAGATAATCAATTATTCATGTAGTTACTGCAAAATCTGACAGATTTCTTGGAAATTGTAACTGCCCAACTCCCACCTTATTCAAATTCAAATTCTCTACAGTGACTTAATTCGTTCTAACTGCTCTATTATTCAAATTTCAAACCTTTTGGAGCCTAAGGAACTCTATAAATACAACATTTGTGCAGAAGAAAAATAACACCCATCTCACTCCTTCTCTCTGTATTTTCTCTGTTATTTGTGTCTAGAAACCCTGCACCATGTCTACTTCTAAGAGAGCAAAAACATCTAAGAGAAAGGCTACTGGTGAAACCTTTAACCCAGTGGTTAGTAGGTTAGACCATTGGTTCTCTACAGAAAGAGATAAAATGACTTATCTCCAATTCAATGTCACAAAGCTTATAGGTCCCCCTAAACACTTAGACTTAGAATGGTTCATTGGGGAGAGATTTCAGTTTTCTACATTCCTTGAAACTCAAGGATTAAGGAAGTTAGTGGAGATGAAGGGTACTTATTACCCTGAATTGGTGAAAGTGTTCTACACTTGTGCTAAAGGATCAATGGATGGGACTTTGAGGTCTCAAGTATATGGGGGTGGTAATGGAGATTACTCTAGAGGTGTGGGAGGCTGTTGCTGGTATATCTTTTGAGGGTGAGAGAAAATTTGAGGAAGATATGGAGGGGTACAATAGAATAGATACATATAAGGCAATGGTGATTGATCCCTATATGCAACTCAAGCATAGGCTTGGTACTGGTCCCATGACTCATGAGGACAGGTTGCTTCATTACATTATGACATATGTTCTAACTCCTAGAGCCACAAACCATGCCCAAGCAACTGATGATGACCTGCAAATTGTGTATGGTCTCAAGAATTCAATTCAGATGAATTGGATTCTCATCATTGAGGAGATAATGCTCAAATCTAAGAGGCTTATGAACTATCCCTTTCCTTATGCTATCCTTGTGTCCAAATTCATAGACTATTTCAATATTGATGTGTCTAATGAAGTGGTGGACAACACCAACTCAAGCAATAGCATGATCAAGGAGAAGCATCTCACAAAATTAGGGATGGTGAGGACTCCTCAAGGTTGGCAGATGGCTGGCCAACAACCTGATCCTGCTGGAGGTGCTGAGGATGAAGATAATAATGAAGGAGAGGCTCAAGAAAGAGGTCATGCACAACCTGTCTACAGTGCCTTTGAGTCCTTGATGATTCAAAAGATGGATGGCCTTCTCTCTCTTCATCATGAACATAGGGCTAAAACTAATTCAGCTTTAGAAGAAATCAAAACTAGGCTAGAAAGTCTGGAAACAAAACTGATGTATGAAGGGTCTGAATCCTTTTAGCTTTCTTAAGCCTTGTAATGTTTTTTTTTTATGTTTTCTGTTTTTAATCATTGTAATGGCTCCCTTTAATGATTAATGCAATAGCTTTCTGTTTCTCCTTTGTGTTATCCGTTGTGCCATTTATTTTTGACTTTGATAAGCCAAATAGGGGAGAAATTGATTGAATTTGTCATGCTCTGCATTGTGCTTTGTTCATCCATGTTTTTCTGCAAAATTCTGCATAAATTGAACATTCACTTAATTGATTAATTAAGGGGGAGCTAAGTAATGATATGAGCAATTTAAAGTCAGATATAACTTAATGAATGATGATTAAAAGGAATAAGATGCTTTAACACTTGTTCTTTGCAAAGAAAGTGTAAATTTTCAGGTTTGAAAAAGTTCAAAGTCTTCCATGATCAATTTCCTTTAAAAACTTCATGTTTAACAAATGGTCAATAAAAAATTTGGCATGTTTAAAGCCAAAAAGGGGGAGATTGTTGGATATAGGGGGAGCTTTATGATGTTTGGAAGTCTTTGATTCAAGATTGGTTTTAAGCTTTCAACATGCTTAAAAGACTTGAAGACTTGGAATTGAAATATTATGTAAAAGGAAAGCTATCCGATTGATCTCTGCATTCATTCATTGAATTAACAAAGTGTTTTTCATTAAAATCGAACAAATCTTTTAACATTTTAATTGAATTGAAAGGTTTTTGGAAAAATAAGTTTTTCACTGTTTTAATCGATTACATAAGAGGGTTAATCGATTATTTTGTTCTTCGTTCAAATCTGGAAAATCTTCATAAACATTTTAATCGATTACCTATCGGTTTAATCGATTATTTTGCCTTTGCATAGGACTGAACTGCTTTGTTATGAATTTTAATCGATTACTGAACTTTTGTAATCGATTATTTAGTTAAAATCAGCTTTTAAGTCTTCCTAGAATAATCGATTACAGGTTCTGGTATCGATTATTTAGTTCAAACTGAAAATCATGTTTTCCTGACTTAATCGATTACCATATCCAATAATCGATTACACAATTCACTTTGAGAATAGATATCTCTGCGTTAATCGATTACAACTCGGGATAATCGATTATTTTTCTCATGGTGAAAACCCATAATGCTTCTTGAACACTTTAATCAATTATATTTAAATTTAATCGATTACACACTCGTTTTAATCGATTATTTGGAGCGTGTAATCGATTATAGTTAGTTACAACTTTTGTTATAAATAGAAGTGGAAGCTTGGCTTATTTTGTAACTTGATCAATTTGTATTTCTGAGTATGCACAAGCTTTCTAAACACTTCCAAAGTGAATTTCTGGGTTCTATGAGTTCTTGCTTCATCTAAAACATTATGGGTATTTGAATAATTCTTTAAGCAAGAAATCTCTCTCAAAGGTTAAGGAAGAAGAAAGCTCTGAGTTTGTTTTTGTCTTTCAACCTGATTTGTTCATTCATTTGCATGTCATTACTGGATCATCAGGTTGTTTCTTTCCTTAATTCCTTGGTTGTAATTCTGTTTTCAAATTCTTTTGATATTGTCTATTGTAATTGGGATCTTCTTGCTTCGGACTAGAGAAGGGTTCTCTAACTTAAAGATCAGAGTAGTGTTCTCTAAATCTTTCTCCTTAGAAGTCTAATAGGGTTTTAGATTTATGTTCTTTATCTAGGGTTAATAAAGGGAGGTTCTTGTAAAAGCTTGTAAGTACAATTTATAATAGTGGAACCCTAATTCAGTGTGAATTAGAAGAAACTGGATGTAGCTTCATGTTTTGAAGTGAACCAATATAAATTGCTTGTGTTCTTATTTCTATACCTCTATTCTCATCTTATTCATTGATCTTTAATTCTTTGAGTCATATTCATTGTTCAACAAGTTCAATTTTGATCTATTGAATTCTTGGGCTGAGACATTTGATTGAGTAAATTGATTTCTTGGTTTTGAAAGTGATAAAGATCCTAAAACTTTGATTTGAATTTGTTTTTAAAAAATACCAAGGTTCAACCAATTCACCCCCCCTCTTGGTTGTTGTGAAGTATTCATATTATTTTCAACTCAAACATTTGAAAAACCAAGGAAAACTTAATAAGAGGCATGTCAGATGGGTAGAGTTCTTGGAACAGTTTCGTTATGTGATTAAACAGAAGCAAGTCAAGGCTAATGTTGTGGCTGATGCACTTTCAAGGAGATATGCTTTAATCTCCATGCTTGAAACCAAGATGTTTGGATTTGATCACATAAAGGACTTGTATTCTCAAGACTATGACTTCTCTAAATTGTTTGAGTTGTGTGAAAATGGGTCTCACCAAGGTTTCTTTAGGCGTGATGGATACTTGTATAAAATAAAAGATTGTGTTTGCCACAAAGTTCTTTGCGTGAACTCATGATTTGTAAAGGTCACAAGGGGGGTTAGTGAGACATTTTGGGGTAGAAAAGACTTTAAACATCTTGCATGATCATTTATTTTGGCTTAAAATGAAACATAATGTCATCAAATTTTGTTCCAATTGCATTGTGTGTCATAAGGATAAATCCAAAGTCATGCATCATGGTTAAAGTCACCTTGGACTGATATTTCTATGGATTTTGTACTTGGTCTTCCAAGGTCCAAAAGAGGCAAGGATTCCATTTTTGTGGTTGTTGATAGGTTTTCCAAGATGAAACATTTCATTCCATGCACAAAGTGGACGATGTTTGTCATGTGGTGGATCTTTTATTCAAAGAAGTCGTGCGTCTTCATGGATTACCTAGGAACATTTTGTCGGATAGGGATTCCAAGTTTTGGTGCCACTTTTGGAAAACTTTGTGGGGAAAACTTGGAACCAAGATTTTTTTCTCCACCATGTGTCATCCTCAAATCGTTGGGCAAACCAAGGTAGTCAATAGAACACTCTCGTAACTACTAAGGTGTTTCATCAAAGGTAACTTGAAAACTTGGGAAGAATGGTTACCCCATGTAAAATTTGCTTATAATAGGGTAACCAACTCTACCACTTCTTTTTCTCCTTTTGAGGTTGTTTATGGTTTTAATGCTTTATCTCCTCTTGATTTAATTCCCTTACCTAATGATTTTTCTATTTTGAGTAAGGATGGGTTTTCTAGAGCCATTTTTGTTAGGGATCTCCATGAAAAGGTGCAAAACCAAATTTAGAGGAAGATGGAGCAATTTGCAAGACATGTCAACAAAGGGAGAAAGTCCATGGTATTTGAACCCGGAGATTGGGTTTGGGTACATCTAAGGAAAGATAGGTTTCTTTCCCAAAGAAAATCTAAACTCCAACCTAGGGGTGATGGTCATTTAAAGGTCCTTGAGAGGATGACAATGCCTACAAGATTGACTTGATAATATGGGGTCAGTTCTAGTTTTAATGTTGCTGATCTTTCTTCTTGTGATATAACTCTAAATCAAACTTTTACACTCAGTTGCTGATTTAACTCTAAACTAGACTTTTACACTCAATTGTTGATTTAACTCTAAACCAAACTTTTATCAAATGATTCAAAGTTACCTTAAAACTTATAAGTCTAAGCAGAAGTCACAATATAAACCTGTGAGCAAATTCTCAAAAGATATCTATAGTTTTGATTGTCATTATAACTCAAGGAGAATTCACACTTTTTTCAGACCCCATGTACTCTATTTATATACATATATAGATAAGCACATTTTTTATTTTCAAATCTTTATTTCTATTAGTTTTGATAACAACAAAATTCTGTTCAGATTTAACTAGATAAGTTTATTTATCAAAACAAAAACAGACTTTATCTATAAAATTAAATATGCAAATTTTGTTTAATTAGAAAAACAAATTTTTCTTATCAACTTAAACTCGTAAGACATTTATCAACATAATGAACTTTATCAATAGATATCAGACTTTATCTATAAAATTAAATATGCAAATTTTGTTTAATTGGAAAAATAGATTTTTCTTATTAACTTAAACTGATAAGATATTTATCAACAGAATGAACTTTATCAGCAGATATCATATCCATTTTATTTGTCCCTTATCCAATTTTATTTCAAGAGTTCAAGTGGCAATCTAAGTCAAGAAAATTAAAGAGAACTTACTCTTACAAACTTTTTAAATGACAACTTATGGTCTTCCTTTTCTGCCCATCAACAGTTGCTCCTTTTAAATCTTCTTTTGAAATTAAGTGTTCTTCTCATGCTTTAGAAGGAAGTAGTCATGCAATAGTGACAAGCATACATCACATTTAGTGCATGTCTACATCACATTTTCTCTATTTACTGTTCCTTGTGGTTAATTAAATTGGTCCGATCCTCTATTTTGACCAAAGCCCTTAATATAATATCTGGCCCATTGTCAGCATCAAAACTTCGAGTCCAACAAAAACTATGTGTTTTTTTAGGTTTTATTTTCTTATTTATTTGTGCAATGAGCCTTAATATGGACTGAAATAGACCTAAACTATGCGTTTTTAAGTTTTATTAGAGGTTTAGCTATATAAGTACTCAGATATTGCTATTTTTGGCACAACTTTGATTAATGAAATTAAAACATTTGCTCGAATTGAGAGCTTAGCATTTTCTTGGTTCTTGGTTGAACCCAAATCGATTCTTATCAAGGAAGTTTTCCTTTGTGGCGAATTCTCTTTCGACTTATCACTCAACTACATCGTGGAATCATTCATTACCAAATTCTTAATCTTCCCCATCTTTTGTTTTTAAGTTCTAAACAACTATCCACGAAGTCTTGAAATTTGCAACCAGAAACGATCCAATCCAAGTGTTCATGCATTAGTCGTCATCAGGATTTGAACATAAAAGATCCCAAATGAACCAAAATTGTAACTTGTCTTTCTTCCTCAATTTGTTTTCTTTAGGAATTCATTCCAGTGCTCACAAAAATATCTCTCATTATTCATTGAATTAGTAGTGTTGATTTCACAGCCACAACTTCTTCGGTCTTTATGTTACATTTGGTTTAATTATGAAATTCTTCATACTAATGGTTCACATCGCATATGATAGTCTTTGGAGTCGAATAAATAATCTCAATTAAATATAAATATTTCACTCTAATCTCAAAATATTTCCCACCAACATAATAAAACTTTAACCAACCACAGTCAAGGAAATTATAAAACCTTAATTTCTCAAACCATATGTAAAATTACTCTGTAAAATATAAATTCAAATAAAAAACACTAAAATATAAGTTCAAATAAAATTATATTCCAAATATATATATACAAATAAAAAAATATTTACGTATTTAAGCTTGGTAAAAAATATAAAGAATATTTAAATATATTAATATTATTTGGTAACATGTATCCGCATGTATATGAATAATGAAAATACAAGTATAACTGTACTCATTATTCATGAGTACCCACTAATTAAAAATTCTAATTTAGTATCTACTACGAATTTTATAGCAAATATATGTGAATATAAATTTGTTTATCATTCCTAATTATATATACTATTTCTAACTAAATATGAAAAAATTTACTATATAATTATTTTTCACAATATTTTTAATTAAATGATAAACATATTTTCTAAATTTTGTAATTAAATGATTGAACATTAATAAAAAATATTAACAAATATTATTTATTTAATTGATAATTATATTACTTGATGAAATTTCAATTTATTATAATAATTTTTTTAAAAGTTATGAAAATTCAGAATTTAAGATATATATTTAATTAGAGTAAATATTAATTATATATTCCTATCAAATTTTCTATGGTAATTTTTATTGGAACGTAAATAAAACTGAAAAGTAGAAGAGACAGAGAGAGAGAGAAATCACATCCAAAATAAATATAATGATAAAAAATTATTTGGTTGAATTAAGTTTAGATTATTAAAGTGATAATTAATGTAATTTATTATAATAAATTTTGACTGAAAAATATAATAAATTTTGAAATTAAATATATTCAATGCATCAATTGATTATCAACAAAACACTAATTTGTTAGTATTGGTTATTTTTTCATATATATCAATATATTTTTCATTTAACATGGTTATCAATTCTTTTGAATATTGTAATATGCTAACAATTATTCTATATATATTTTTGGGTTAGTTAAGTTTTTAGTCTCTCAATTTTTTTATATTATAATTTTTGGTCCCTCAAAATATTTTTGGCAACTTTTAGTCCTTCATTAATTTATCATCTATCATTTTTACTCCATTTGAAACCTTTTGTCCATTTTTAGTCCCTCATTTATTTTTATTGCTCAAAAGTAATTGCAAATATAAATTAAACAAGAGCCTAGAAATTGGCAAACAGAGACTAATTTTGAGCAATAAAAATAAGCAAGGACTAAAGATAGGCAAATTTTTATAGAAGGACTAAAGTTAATGACAGAAAATTAACGAAGGACTAAAAGTTGCATAAAAAATTTTGAGGGATTAAAAATTGGAATCTAGAAAAGTTTAGGATCTAAAAGCTTAATTAACCCAATTTTTTATATATAACTCATGACATGTATAGAATTTTTATACGCAATGTATATTTTTCATATATATCAATTTGTAAAATACAAATTGATCAAATTAATTTATGTATTAATGTTAGTAATTAATTTATTAAAATGAATCTCTTATATTAATGTTAATTGATTGCATTTAATTGTTAATTATATTTGTTTGAATTAAAAATAAAATATTTACATTTGATATTTTTTTGGAAGAAATCAATATGGGATTGCACATGACATCATCCCATAGAACCAAAAATTCTTTTACTTTATATATATATATATATATATATATATATATAATAGTAGATGGGTATATCTTCTTTTGTCAACAACTCAGTAAATGCACATACTTTCATGGAAAATGAGTATAATCATTAATAGACTGCACAATTAATTAAGAATAAAAAGAAAATTTAACAATAAAGTAGTTTCATGTTTCTTATAATTATGATAATGAAAATGTTACATTTGTTTCTTATATATAGGACCAAGGTAGGAGTCAGAACTTAGAAACTAATTCATTTTGAAGCATATATACTAATTGTTGTAGACGTTGTCAATAATAACTAAAGGGGTGTAGTTCAGTTGGTTTGGTTGAACATTACGCTGAGTTATTGTTAATCTCTTGTAGACTTCAATTTATATAGATAACAAAAAGAAAAAAAAAAGACGTTGATATCAACCTTGATTTTCAAGTACTTTTTCACTAGTGAAAAAGTACTTTTGAGACAAAAATAATTTTGTCAAATGGTGAAGACCCTTACTCTAAATTTTATCCGATGGTTTCCATTGAAATGCGTATATAATATTTCTAACTTTAATCCAAACATGCTCTAAATATCTAAATCTAAGAATAGAAGTTCAAAATTCCTTTTAGTCCTTAAAGAAAAACAAATTGAAGCAAGGCTTGACCCATTTGATCATGGCCCGAGCAAGTGAGAAATTTTTGGCCTGTAGTTAACCTACTCGGTGAGTCGAGCCAACTCGTGACACACCTTTGTAGTTTGTACTTTGTAGAGTGTACGAGAAACAGAGGGGCATGAACATGATGCTACACTAGTCGTACTCATAGTAGGTTTGTGGCATGATTTGTCAATGATATTTGATATTGACTGTGTAAAGCAAAGCATCAAACATGGCAATGGCAAGAGGTATCATTAGGAGGATGATGAATACGGTTGGTGTTGTTCTTCTACTACGCCCTCCAACAACAACAACTCTTCCACACTCCTACCATTTTTATAAAGATTCTCTCTCTCCATCGAAATCCCACCTTTGTTCCTTCTCCTCTACTTTCCTTTGCTCCTTCTCTCACCATTTTCCAGGTTCCTTCTCTCCCTCCCTTCGTCTTTTTATTGTAAAAAATAATCTTTACTGGCATATTAATGATGGGTTGGTTTCAATGAAGTAGTTGGTTTTCAAGCTTTGAGGGAATTTGCCCATGTTTGTTTTGAGGTTAGAACAATTACTTTGACTAGTCTCAGAGATGCTTAGCTTTGGTTTTGTGTGCTTTCTATTGTCTGGCAGGAGTTTAATGCTAATAATTTCAATAAATTATTTCTTACTTCCCTCTAAATCTCATGTGGAATTGGATTCTTTTGACATGGCTTTGTTTTTGGAGTTGTTTTGTACATTATTTCTACTTCTGTTAAGGAATGTCCTAAGTAGTTATGAAGAAACTGTAAAATGAAGCTTCTTTGCTTTCTTACTTAATGCCTTTTGCATCCTCATTTGTTCTCTCTACATAAATTTCTTGCCTT
This sequence comes from Glycine tomentella, assembly GCA_007407185.1. Taxonomy (NCBI): domain Eukaryota; kingdom Viridiplantae; phylum Streptophyta; class Magnoliopsida; order Fabales; family Fabaceae; genus Glycine; species Glycine tomentella. The sequence continues at coordinate 288,331 of PYAF01004435.1, forward strand.
TGATATTTACTAGCAACTCATTGACTAAGATCATATAGTAACACTTGTCATTGTTGCGATTAGTTGCTGTCTTGCTTCTGTTTTGTTTCACAAGATCATTTTTTTTGACAAAGTTTCACAAGATCTGATATCTTTACTATGTGCTTATTAGTTCTTCTATAGAGGCTATGTGAAGTTATAGTTCTTTATTTTAGGTGTTTTTATGAAACTATTATCTTAAAAGATTCAAGTATGTTGAATTTGCAGATGAGACAGCGGATGAAGGCGCAACCATAGATGGATGGGAAGAGGAAGATGAGGCTGAGCCCAAGGTACCGTGTCTTTGACTCAAAGGTTATTGTTGCTTTAATGTTGAGATCTTCATTTTGGTTATATAATGGATATTATTACTCGTGGATTAAATTTGGTGCTGTCTTTGTGTGTAGATTGGTGATGGGGGCGATGGTGGTGGAGTTGCCTTGTAGAATGTCCCTTGGGGTCAGCAAGCTCTCTCTATTGCTGAGGAGGTGCTTATGCAGTTCAGTGAGGACATTATGTTGATTTAAGTGAAGCCAGACATCAATGAGCAAAGATCAAAGGCTCAAGTGTTTTGTGCTTTCAACATGCTCAAGGACAAAGTACCAAGAAAAGCTTGAAGACCAATTTGATTAATGTAAAAGGAAGTTTATGATCTGATAATCCAATTGAGCATATCATGCATGGATCATTCATTTAGGATTGTTAGATTAAAAGGATTAAATAAATGCAGGTTATAAGTAAGGTTTTCAACTAGCAAAGTTTTTGGAAAAATGAATCCGTACTGCATTAATCGATTACAAAGCTAATGACATCGATTATTTTGTTCTTCGTGCCTTTAGAAAACAAATCATGATCATTGTAATCGATTACATATCGAATTAATCGATTACTCAGGCTTTTTATGAAAGATGGAACTCTTTGGCTTAATCGATTATAGAAATCGGTAATCAATTACATGCATGCTTAGGAAAACACAGCCTACTGTCTTAATCGATTACACGTCGTGATAATCGATTACAAAGTACATTTAGAAAATCATGTCTGACTAGTTTAATCGATTACTTCACGGAATAATCGATTATATTGTTCATAGCTTAAACCCAGAACTCATTAGGAGCATTTTAATTGATTACAGTCTTGGATTAATCGATTACATGTGCTAAATAATCGATTACTAGAGTGGGTTTAATCGATTATTTTCAGTTAGAAAGCTGTTATAAATAGAACCCACTATTCTGAGGTTTGTAACTTTTGATAATTCAAATTCTGGGCAATCACAAACCTTCTTGAGCTTTCATTAGTGAATTTTCTGAGTTAGTAAACACTCTTAAGCTTCACAAATTCATATGATTGTTTGATTCAAGAGAGTGAAGCATCATTGTTCATCAAAGCATAAGGAAAAGAATGCATTGAGTTAGTAATCTGTCATTTAACCTGTTGAATCATTCATGTGCATGAATTCTTGGATTATCAGGTGATATCTTTCCATATTCTTTGAAGGTGTAAAACTGTTATTTGAATTTCTGTAAAGATTAGTCTATTGTAAATGGGTTTCTTGCAAGGTTAGAGATAATGTTTCTCTAAGGACAGCTGAGTAGTGTTCTCAGTGTGGGTTTTGGTCTCTAAGGGTCTAATAGTGTTTTAGACTTCTGAACTTTATCTAGGGTTGATAAAGAGAGGCTTGTAATTGCTTGTAAGAATATTTTTTTGCAATAGTGGAACTCTACTCTAGTGTTGAGTGGAAGAACTGGATGTAGCTTCATAGTGTTTGAAGTGAACCAGTATAAAAATCTGTGGCTAATCTTTCTTCTCACCTATTCATTTCTTAATTGCTTTGTTTGTGAATCAATTTCATTGCACAGAAAGTTATACTCTATTTTCTATTTGATGTGTTGCAAACACATCTTAGTTTTAGGATAGTTTTAGGTTATAATTTAGTTAAATGATTAAGAAAATAGATTAGAATAGGATAGTTTATTATTAAGTTTGATTTAATCTCATTTCAATACCATATGTGCAATTTCAGGTTAAAAAGAGGAAGTTCAAAGCAAAAGAAGGAAGAAAACAAGATTCAAGGTCTCGCGCAGATCGCGCCAGATCCCGCGCGAGTCGCGCCATATACAAATCAACAAGCATTAGATTCGAACAAGCCGCATGATCAGCGCGGAACCTCGTGCCAGTAGTGCCAGATGCTAGAAGGCCAGCCTCTCAACTCGAAGAAGTCGCGCTAGTCGCGCCATTGCCATGCGGTTAGCGTCGATCATTCGAAGCCACCGCGCGGATCGCACCAAAGCCGTGCCATCAGCGCCAGAAGTCCAGCATCAGGCCATTCAACTCGAAGACTCCACGCTACCAGCGTGGAGTATCACGCGATCAGTGCCATCCATTCGAACATGCCACGCGGTTAGCGCGGGAATCCGCGCGGATCGCGCCACAGAGATTCTGTTTCCTTAATTAATTTATCTGTTTCGAAATTTGGCACTGTTTTAGGCTTTATTACTGTAATTAAATCATTCTATAAATACAAGGCTCTGGGAACTGAAGATATACACTGGGAGACCACCTATCAACCATATTCCATCCTTCTAAACCTCTGGAATTCAAGAATCAAGGCTAGGGTTTCAGCAGAATTATGTATTATTCAATAGCTTTGATGTTCTTGAGGCCTATGGCAGGCTAAATCTTGTATTGTGGGAAGACCTTGAACTGATGTGAACTCCTCTGTAACTTAACTGGTATTGAATGAGAATTTCTTGATTGCTTTATTTTACTCTGTTCTTCACTGTTTTATTCTTATCTAGAATTGGCCATTCTATTTAGATATTGAGGGTTAGGATTCACAATGGGGATGTTGGGGTTCTAATTTCTGACCTTAGTAAAGTAACAATTGTTCATTACCTAGGGATAGGGATGCGTGACTGCAGAACTTATAATATAGTCTTTAAATGCTTAACTTGATAGATTTCACTAAGGAATTAGGTTTTCGATTCAGGTTAAAGGGTTAATTCACTAAGGGATTAGGGATTAACTAAGTTAGAAAAGATTTATTCTCTGAGTAATCAGAAATAGGCAAACCATATGCTAGATTCTTTTACAAGCTTGATAGGAGTCGCTAAGGAATTAGGATTGTTGTCAAAGGGTTAAATTGCTAAGGAATTAGGGTTTACTAAACTAGGAAAGATATAGTATTTGAGTGAGCAGACTTGATAAACCAGTTAAGTGAAAGAGGTGGGAATCAAAAGGGATTGTGCCTGACCACAATTATTCTTCAATTGGTAACACTTTGATTTATTTACTGCATTTATATTCTATTTTTAATTTCAAACATTCAACACTCCAATCAAATTCTTCAAAATAATTTCTTTTCTTGTTCCTTCCAATTACTTAGAATTATTATTACTGTGAATTCCACTCCAATCCCTGTGGAGAACGATACTCACTTACCTATTTTATTACTTGAAACGATCGGTGCACTTGCCGTAGTGTGCAGTTTTCGCAACACTATTCTTCTTGGAAAAGGAATTTGATTGAATATTGATTCTTGGTTTTGAAACAATTTTTAAAGTGATAAAGATCCTGTGGAAAAACTGATTTGAAATTTTAATTTACCAAGGTTCAACCAATTCACCCCTCCTCTTGGTTGTGTTGAAGTATTCTATTCATTTTCAATTGGCATCAAGAGCTGGTTCTTGTAAGTCACTCAAGATCACTTTTTCTTTTCAAAAAGGAAAATGAATACTTCTCAAATAACCTTCAAGGAGGGTGCCTCTTTAAATAGACCTCCAATGTTTGAAGGGGAACACATCAGTTTTTGGAAAAATAGAATGAAGATCTTTATTCAATCAAATGACCCAGGAGCATGGAATGCAATAGAGAAGGGTCCCTTTATTCCAAAGAAAACTGTGGCAAATGAGTTTATTCCCAAAGAATGGGATGGGATGACTGAGGCTGAACAAAGAACTGCCCAATATGATTTTAAAGCTAAAAATATGATCACCTCTGCACTTTCCTCTGATGAATTTTTCAGGACTGTGAGATGCAACAGTGCAAAAGAAATGTGGGAGATGCTTGAAATTACTCATGAAGGAACAGAGGAAGTTCGAAGGTCAAGGAAGCATGCTTTGATCCATGAGTATGAAATGTTCAAGATGAACACCAATGAGAGCATTTCTCAGCTACAGACCAGATTTACTCACATTGTAAATCACCTTTTGGGTCTTGGAAAAGTCTTTGATACTGAAGAATTAAACATCAAAATATTGAAGTGCTTAACAAGACCTTGCAACCAAAAGTTACAGCAATTAAGGAGTCCAAGGATCTATCAAAGATGTCTATGGCTACACTATTTGGTAAGCTTCTTGAATATCAATTAGAAATGTCTCAATTAACATCGTGTGAAGATGCAGAAAAGAAAACAAGAAGCATAGCCTTGAAAGCTGCAACTTTGAAAGCTGAAAAGGAAGAGGAAACAAGTGAAGAGGATGATGAAGACAATGTAAACTTGGTGGTGAAAAAGTTCAGCAAATTTCTGAGGAAAAATAAGAATAAAAGGTTCAGCAAAGGGAACAAAAACATCAGTAACAACAACAACCTCAACAAGAAGATTGACAACAATTTCACATGCTTTGAGTGTGGCAAACCGGGTCACATCAAATCTGAGTGTTCAATCTACTTGAGGAAGCAACAAGGTGAAAGCAAGATGAAAAAGGAGGGAAAATGAAAGAGGGCATACATAGCTTGGGAGGATAATGAGTCAACAACTTCAGATTCTTTTACAGAAAATGAAGAAGCCAACATGTGTCTCACCTCCACCATTAATGAAGATGATGATGATTTGCTAAGTGAATGAGATGAGGTAAATTCTGAACTTGACCAAGCTATTCATGCTTTTCAAGAAATGTATGAGGAAGCCCAAAAACTTGCAAAATCCAATAATAAGCTCAAAGGAAATCTTAGATGGCATATTGAGAAAATAACTGAATTGCAAAATGAGATTTGCAACTTGAAAGAAGAAAATGAAAAAACTTGTTTCAAGTTACAAATTAAATGGATGTGTGTGTGCTTCTTCCTCTAGCAATGTTGACAAGTATAAGTTGCTTCAAAAGGATTTTGATGAGTATAAACAAAGTCAAGGTGAAAAATATATGTTGCTTTTAGCCAAAAACAGTGATTTGATTGATCTCTTAAGAAAGTTTTATAAGGGAAAATGCAACTTGGCTGAAATGTTGAGTGTGCAAAAGTATGCTGGAGATACTTCTGGTTTGGGGTATAAACATGGAACAAAATCATTTGGAAAACAGTTTTTGTACCTCCAAAACAGAAGAATCAAAAGTGGCAAAAGAACTCAAGAGTCAACAAATATTCTGATTTTGGGAAAACTTCAAAATATGTCACTTGCAACTATTGTATGAAGAATGGGCACACATCTTTTAAATGCTATGCTAGGAGATTCTTTGTGCCTAATGGTGATTGCATTTGGATTCCCAAAGTAAAAAGAAATGCTAACCCTTATGGACCCAACCTTGAGTGGGTACCTTCCATTAAATTCTGATTTGAATTTTGTAGGTGTGTCTAAGAGCTAGGACAT
>PYAF01004436.1:5772-22732 GCA_007407185.1 Glycine tomentella
TGTGCCTGAAAGTGAACCAGGGGAAGGAGATACCTTCAAGGGCCCTGAGTTTACTGGGATTTTATATCTCACCCCTTGTGTGGGGCTTATGTTTTGCAGGTGAATCCTCAGGAGGAGCAGATAGATCCCAAGGCAAGAAGCCTATGCAGGGATAGTTACTGTTTAGAAACCTTAGGCTAGATGACATGAGCATGTGGTTCAGACATTTTGTACTAGCCTTCCGTTTGATTTTGTTGTACCCTGAGGGGAATTTATGTACAGTTTTGTACTTAAACAGAGAACTTGTATATAATCACCATATTATAATGTAAAAGTGTGTATGTTGATGGCATTTGATGATGCCTTTTTTTTATATGCTTCCAAACTGCTTAATCTCTGATATGCTTTTTGTATGGATGGATGTTTATACGTGGTAATGACCCCGGTGTGTGTATGGGGCGTTACAAACTTGGTCTTAAGAAGATAAGATAGAAGGTTGTTGGCAATTTTTGAAATACAACAACTCTATCTTTTCCTCACGTGTGAGATGCTTAATGATCAGAATTTTATGGTTAAAAGTCTGACCTAAACTCTTCTATAAATATACTCTAGTGATCATAGTTATAAAATAATGATTTTTGAGAAAAACCCCATCTATCTTCCTCCTTTTCACGTGCCCCTTTGTGTGAGTTTTGGCTGAAAATTCAGCCACCAATATCATCTATTGGTGAGTCTCTTAGATAAGTAAAACACTTTAAAATTTAACCTTCTTCCTCTCCATTGGTACGCCTAGCTTGCCTCCTCTGGTGTTTGTTGGTGGCATTTAAGAAGTGTTCTTGAGTCTTGACAAGAAGTGGTGTGGATCAACATTAGAGGGCTTGTATTTCAAGCCTATTCTTGACCATCAATTTCGAATATAAACAAGGTAACATCTATGTCCTAAAGAATGATTCTTGAATGGTATGTGTGTTTCCGCTTTGAAAAAGTTTTATTTTTCTTCTCACATGCCTTCGGGCTTCAAGGCCCTATCTTACACTATTACCCCAAATACATAAGTCCGTCTGAGCCTGCAACTCATGCATTCAGTTAAGCACTAACCAGCACCTTAAGTGTCTCACACTTCTAATACTACTCTTACTCAACGAAACAGTGGATCCCAACTAAGTTGTGGCGCGCCACCATTTAGAGGAATTTCGAGTGGCATTGGTGGTGGGAGGTAATCATGTGCTTAATAATTGATTCCTTTTTAGGGTTTCTTTTATTTTAATGGGTCTCATCAAACGTGTAAGTACTATTATCATGCTAGTCATATCCTATGTCATACATCTATCGGATTATACTAGTCGCTTTTGGACATGCATAATAAAATATACATTCACGGATGTCCATATCATGTATACTAGTCATTTTAAAACATACATTCACGATACTCTATCTCATGCATACTAGTCGTTTTAAAACATATATTCGCGATACTTTATCTCATGCATACTAGTCGTTTTAAAACATACATCCGCGATACTCTATCTCATGCATACTAGTCGGTTTTAAAACATACAAGCATACATAAAACAGATTTTATATAAGATAGTCATGGTGCTCATGCATTCTTTCTTCTTGCTCCTAGGACGCGGCTCCATCATGAAATCTTCCATGCCTAAACGCCACTAGCCTAATTTTTCTAATTACAAAATAATTAAAGAAACTCCAATACATCTTTGGAGGAACAAAAGAATATACAAAATTTAAAATTCAAAATTACAACTCCAATTTAAACTAAAACAAAATTTAAATTTAAATTTAAAAACATTTAAATACAAATATTTAAATTCAAAATTTAAATTCGCGCACCATGACCATCCCCTTCCAAATCTGCACCTTAAAAGTTAGACAACTAACAAGCAAACAATATTATTTTCTCTCAAATGGCCGAAATAGGCATCCAAATACATAATTCAAAATTTTGTAGATTCTTTCTCAAAGAACACAAAATTAAACCATACAATCAATCATTTATATACATAGACTTGTATAAGAAATTTTGTCACAAAATATTATGTTATGCTCATGAACAATTCATTATAACAAAACACAAAAATAACATGATCAAAATGAACAAAACTAATAACCCTAATTTTTTATTCATGTGACCACGGCATGCATAGAATATTTCATGCATTTTGAAAACAAAATTATGGAAAAAACAATGCATTTGAATATTCATATCATGGCTGAATCATATTCCTTTCTTAAAAGATGTTTCGTTTGAAATCTTTCACAAAGAATCATAAAGAAACAAAACCATGTAATCATATTACAAACAACATATTATAACAAACAAGATACCATCACCCGTCGATAGTAAAGCAACCAGGCTCTGGTACCACTTGAAAGATAGGGCCATAAAGCCCGAAGGCATGTGAGAAAAACAAAATTTTTCAAGCGAAAACACACATACCACACAAGAATCATTCTTTAGGACATAGATGTTACCTTGTTTATATTCGTAACTTGATGATCAAGGATAGGCTTGAAGATACAAGCCCTCTAATGTTTATACACACCACTTCTTGTCAAGATTCAAGAACACTTCTTGAAGACCACCAACAAACACCAAAGGAGGCAGGCTAGGCGCACCAATGGAGAGGAAGAAGGTTAAGTTTCAAAGTGTTTTTTTTTTATTTACTTATCTAAGAGACTCACCAATAGATGATATTGGTGGCTGAGTTTTCTGTTAAAACTCAGACAAGGGGGCACGTGAAAATAGAGGAAGATAGATAGGTTTTTTTTCTTCAAAAACTATTAGAGAACTATGATCACAATAGCACACGTTATAGAAGAGTTTGAGTCAGATTTTTTTAACAAAAAATCTGATTATAAAGCATCCCACATGTGAAGAAAAGATGGAGTTGTTGCATTTCTAAAATTGCCAACAACCTCCTGTCATATCCTCCTAAGACCAAGTCAATTACTTAGGTTTATTTTGCCAAATGATAATCATATATCAGCCGTATGAGCCCCATAATCAACCCTCAAACTTCTTCCTAAAATCTAGGACATGATCATGATAAGATGCTAGTTGAATTCAAATTCAAATCTAGCTCTTATCTTCTCCTTTTGATATGAAACTAACTACTATAGTTAATTCATATTAAATTTAAATATTTAAATTCAAATTTAAATTATCAAATTTAAATATTAGATAATTAATTTAACTATTTAAATTAATTAATAATGTCTTGGACTATCCAAGCCCATTAACTCCATTCATACGCCCTCTCTCTTTAAGATAGGTATCAAAACTCCTTCTTGGGCCAATAACCATTATTAGGCCCAAAACCTTTAATGATATAATGTCTTGATAATAAAGTGTTAGTGTGTGACCCATTAGGCCCAACATAGCCACTGACATAAATGAGTTTGGGCCCAACAAGGCCACTACCCATTTAATGACAACACAGAGCACTAGCAATGCTTTGTTGCCCCAGAACTAGTTAGGTAAATGACAAGATCATCCTATTAAATATATTTGGTTTTCGTATGTATTTTCTTTCATCTCGGTTACCTTCCCATAAAACCTAGGGTAAGGAAACGTATCTGCCCTTGCGGTCTAGAGTACGCTTTAATACGAAATAGGGAGTCTCCAATTTTACCGACTCTAAAGGCAGATCATCTCGTGATTTCTTTGAAAACTACTCAGCTGATGATCCAAATTGCAAAAACGAATTTACAACCAAAGAGAATGGAGAGAAACAACATTGAGAACACTACTCAGCTGTCCTTAGAGAAACACTATCTCTACACTTGCAAGAAAATCAAATTACAATGGAACAAACACACAAAAATACAAACAGAGGATTTACACCATCAAAGAGTAAGGAAAGAATTCACTTGATGATCCAAGAATCATATGCAAAGTGAAGAATATACCAGGTTGAATGAATTACAATATGCAGAATCAATGCCCTTTCCTTAGACTTTGAAAAGATCTATCTTGCTTCACTAATCTTAGTAACCCATAATGGTTTGAATGAAAGCAAGAACCTTAGAACCACAAAGAATGCCTTTTTTTGACTTATTACAAATCTCTCAGAATGTTTAGTGCTCAAAAGTCAATTTTTGTTTCGTTATCTTTATCATACAAGGCAAGGTTCTATTTATATAAAAAAGCTGTAACAGAAATAATCGATTAAACCAGCTCCTGTAATCGATTAATTAGTAAATGTAATCGATTACATACGCTCTCGTAATCGATTAAAGCGTTCTAGATAAGTTCTGGGTTACAGCAACGAGTTATTTAATCGATTATCCCGATGTGTAATCGATTAAATCAGACTTTGTAAAATCCAGATTTGTGAAGTGTAATCGATTACAAAATATGGTAATCGATTAAGACAGAAATGTGTAAACCATGAATGACCTATGTAATCGATTACAAGAAGTGGTAATCGATTAAGACAGAGTGATCTTAATTTCAAAATAGCTAAGTAATCGATTACAATCAAATGGTAATCGATTAAATCAGTCACTCATTTAAAACTGTATAAATGCAATAGTGAAATAATCGATTAAAACGATGATATAATCGATTAATTTGTTCTTACTCATTTCCAGAAACTCTTAAGAACAATGTAATCGATTATTTAAGTTTGGTAATCGATTAAAAACACTTAGAACTATTTTTCCAAAAAGCTTGACTCATTTTTTAAGTTCCAAATAAATTGCTTAAGCTTTTATAATGTAATGCATAAATGATTATCAATGGTGTGCATATAAGAACTTGGATCATCAGAAGGCTTCCTTTCCTTTTACATTTAATCACAATTTGATCTTCAAGTCTTCAAGCCTTCAAGCATGTTGAATGCCAAAACCTTTCCAAGTCTTTACAGATCTCTAATCTTCAAAAGCTCCCCCTTAGTTCAGCAATCTCCCAAATCAACAACCTTTACAAGTGTCCCACCACTTGTCATGGTCTTGAAGCTTCTTCTTTCTTTCTTCCAAGTGTCCCTCCACTTGGCAAATCATGAAGTTTCTCTCTTCTTCTAGCTTATTCATGTGGACAACAAAGAAGGAAGAGAAAATTTACTTTCTTTCATGCTATTTTGTATAAATAATTCCCAAAGCATGATGGCTTCTTATCCCTTCATCAATGGTGGCTTACAAGTGACTAGATGTTTCTTAAGCCTTCATGATTGTATCTTATCATTTTAATTTATGAAGCTTAAGATATTTTTCTATTTATCATGTTTTCATTTTCTTAAAGAGAAGAAAATTATGTGATTTTCCTTGTATCCACATGTCACCTTTTATGAAGAAGAAGAATTCAATTTAAAGATAACTTCACACATGGCATTCATTGGAAGGAAGTAAAATTCAATTCGAATTCATCTTCACACATGATCTTTTATAAGAAGAAGTAAAGTTCAATTTGAACTTTTCTACCTAAAGATAATATTAAATAATAGAACTCTAGAGTTTTCCAAAAACTGACTTCAATTATAGTATAAATTGCTCACAAGCAGTCTATACAAAGTGCCACACAGACTTTACATACAAGACTGCTGTTACCTTAATTCTGATTGGTCCATACTACTTTTGACCATCAAAATTACTAAACCATTTTATTAAATAAGTCTATATATACTACAATTAAGACAAAATTCCATAGATTTTATTTATCATTTTCCCATATTTTTCTAATGCTTGAATTCTTCTGAATAAAATTTCAGAGTTATTACCATATGAAATTCACAGAAATCCTATTCTGAGACTTCTTGTCACAAAGTATTTAGGTAATTTGCCATCCAAGGGCACTCTGTAATTTCATTAAGCTTTCACAAAATATCAAAGGGTGTCTTGGTAATTTTTGCCTCAAGGGTACTATGGTAATTTGTCATTCACCCTTGGGGTATGATTGTAATTTTCAAAATATCCAAGGGTATTTGTGTAATTTTAGCTCAAGGATATTTTTGTAACTTCCACTTTAAAATCTAACCAAAAATATCCAAGGGTATTATCATCATTTTCACCTCAAGGGCATTTCCGTAATTTCTGCTTCAAAGGAAGGGTAATATGGTCATTTCTCTTCAAACATTTTTGTAATATCTCTAATTAATATTTCACCCAAATAATTTAAATATAGACCAATCAAATCTCACATAACCTAACACTCGCATCAACAGTTGCACAAGAATAATTCATACAATATATTTTTGCAGTTATTGAAATTTCAAGGTGTTACAGGAATCATCTCATTGCCAACAGTTTTAATAAGAATCAAAGGACCCTTTTCTATAGCATTCCAAGCACCTGGGTCATTTGATTGAATAAAGATTTCATTCTATTTTTCCAAAAACTGAAATGTTCTCCTTCAAACATCGAAGGACGATTGAGAGAAGCATCTTCTTTGAAGGTTATTTGTGAGATATTCATTTTTCTTTTTGAAGAAAAGATATTGATCTTGAATAACTCTCAAGAACCAGCTCTTGATGCCAATTGAAAATAAAGGGAATACTCACAATAACCAAGAGGGGGGTGAATTGGTTAAAACCTTGGTATTTTAAAATTAATTCAAATCAGAGTTCCAGATTCTTTATCACTTTCAAAACCAAGAAATCTTTTTACTCAATCAAATAGCTCAGCCCCTTGGAATCAATTTACTCAAAACAGAACTTGTTGAACAATGAATATGAATAAAAGAATCAATGAACAATAAAAGTAATAGAGATAGAGAAACAACACACAAGCAATTTATACTAGTTCACTTCACAACTGAAGCTACATCCAGTTTCTTCTAATCAACACTAGATTAGAGTTCCACTATTATAAATCTTGTTCTTACAAGCTTATTACAACCCCTTTATCAACTCTAGATAAAGAATAGAAATCTAAAAGCCTATTAGAATTCTAAGGAGCAAGAACCAGAGAACACTACTTTGTTCTTTAACTAGAGAACCCTTCTCTAGACCCAAGTTAGAAGAACCCACTTACAATAGCAATTTACACCAGAAATTTAAAAATGAATTTACACACAAAGATTAAGGAGAAAGGCAACCTGATGATCCAGTGAATGTAATGCACATGAGTTACCAAATCAGGTTGAATAGCAAAACAAAATTAGCACATGCTTTTTCTTAACCTTGAAAAGTTTCTTGCTCAAGATTCATTCAAAGACCCATGAATGATTTGAATGAAGCAAGAAGTAATAGAACCAGGAAATCACTTTGAGAGAGTTTAGAAAGCTTGTATATACTCAGAAATACGAATTCATCAAATTCTCTTACAAGCCAAGCCTTCAAATCTATTTATAATAGATTTTGTAACTAATTGTAATTGATTAAACGCGCCAGATAATCGATTAAAATGCTTCTATAATTGATTAAATTATCACTTAATCGATTAATCTGTTTAAGAAGGCTTTTGGGTTTCAACAACGAGCAAAATAATCGATTAAACCGAGCTGTAATCGATTAAAAGAGAAGATTAGGATTTTTAAAATAAACTATGTAATCGATTACGGATGATGGTAATCAATTATTCCAACAATAACCAAGAGGGGGGTAAATTGGTTTAAATCTGGTCTTTTAAAATTTATTTATAAAATCAGAGTTAAGGATCTTAATCACTTTTAAACAAAGAATGCTTCTAATCAATCAAATCACTCAGCTCAAGAAATCAATTTGTTCAAAACAGAAATTGTTGAGTAATGATAATAAAACCAAGAACAAATGAACAAGATAATTAGTAGAGATTAAGGAATAGAAAATCAACACAAGAATATATACTGGTTCACTTCTCAAGAAAAGCTACATCTAGTTTCTTCTAATCAACACTAGATTAGAGTTCCACTATTATAAATTTCAGTTCTTATAAGCTTTACAACAATCCCTTTTTATCAACCCTAGATAAAGAATAGAAATCTAAAACCCTATTAGACTTCTAATGATCAAGAACTAAAGAACACTACTCTGTTCTTTCCTAGAGAACTCTACTCTATCACAAGTTTCAAAGAACACTTTACAATAGCAACTAATAACCAAATTGCAAAAACGAATTTACAACCAAAGAGAATGGAGAGAAACAACCTGATGATCCAATGAATATGAATGCATATGGTTTACCAACCAGGATTGAATTGAAGAAAAAGAATTTCAGAACATGCTCTCCAAAACTTCTTTGAAAACTCTTGCCCAAGAAATCATTCAATAACCATGAAGATTAAAGAGTGGGACAAGAACTTAGTTAACCGAGAAAATTACTTTCTAACTTTGAGAAGGCTTATGTGTATTCAAAAAATTCGAAGTTTTCAAGTTATGTTTCAAGACAAGCCTCACTCATATTTATAAAAGCTTTATGTAACAGACAGTAATTGATTACACGCGCCAAATAATCGATTAAAATGACTCATGTAATCGATTAAATTATCACTTAATCAATTAAAGTGTTCAAGGCTAAATTTTGGGTTTAACAACGAACAAACTAATCGATTAAATCGAGCTGTAATCGACTAAGGCAGTGAAGTTTTATTTCTGAAACAGTTTATGTAATTGATTAGCAGTGAAGAATGCTTTTCAGGATAGCTCATTTAATCGATTACAATTTATGGTAATCGATTAAAGCAACAACATATAAATTTCTTTTTACACTATGTAATCGATTACAAAGGATATGTAATCGATTAAAATGTTCTTCAATGCTTTTCCAGATTTAAAATCGAAGCAAATAATCGATTATACTGATGTGTAATCGATTAAAACAGCAGGATTGCATTTTTCCAAAAACATTACCCATTTAGTTCCTTTTCAAAGTAGCTTTGATACCCTGATGAAAACATCAAAGCATGTAAATGATTATGTGAATGCAATGCAAGGATCAAAAGATTGGTCTCTCATACACTTCATTTTGAATTACAATTTTCAAGGCATGTGAAAAGCTTAAAACAATCTTCCAAGTCATAAGCTTAATTTTTCTTGTTGCTCCCCCTATATCCAACACTTCAATCTTGTCCTTCAAGGCCCAACACTCTTCAGTATTATGATTGTTGCCGCGATGAAATTAGCAATATTTGTTCGGGTTTGCCCCTGGCTTGAGAGACAATGGGAGTGTTGGTAGTTTCACCTGTACCTCCATATTGAAGGCTTCCTCCATGATTGTGGCCCAATTGACCATCAAGGGAGTGTATCTCTCGTACTTAGGTCTTTTAGGGAGAGGTTGTTGTTTGTCTAGCTTCTGCTTTTCGCTCGAGCTCTGGGGGTTGATTTTGGCTATCAATTCATGATTTTCTCACTTTTGTCCGACCTATCTGACTTCATTCTAGAACTTATATATTTCCTCCATCTGTATGTAACCTTTAGCTTGTTTGCGTATCTCGTCCATGCTAGACGAAGGTTTCTTACACAAACTGTCCACGAACTTGCCAGGTCATAAGCCAGCATCATGGAATGTAATGCTACCTCAGGATTGAGTTTTTGAACTGAACAGCTACTCATCCAAATCGTTCTATGAACCTTCGGAGAAGTTTGTCATCTACTTGACACAGGGTGGCTAGTACAGAGGAAGTTAACTTGTGAGACCGACTGGTCGCATATTGTGCATCGAACTTCTCGACAAGAGTGTCAAAACTATCTATGGACCGCGAGGGGAGTCCAGTGTACCATGTCAAAGCTGCTCCCTTTAGAGAAATAGTAAACACTCGACATAGCATAACATCGTTATTTGTGTATAGCTTTGCCTGAGTGAGGAAGGCATCAAGATGATCATTTGGATCAGTATTTCCATCGTACCTTTCTAGACGGAAATATTTCCACCCAGAAGGAAGGTCAACTTCCACAATAGGATCGACAAAATAATGTCGTCGTGTTGTCCGCCCTTCTGGACAGTAAACCTGTGATGAACTGGGTCTGCCATGAGGGTTGACAGTCTGTCGGAGGTGTGATTCCCCTTGAGTTTGTTTGTTTCTTGTGAGGGGGGAGTGCTCATCTCCCTAAGGGTGAATCGCTCTGGCTTTAAGCTGGTCATGGTCAGCTTTCAGCCTTTGGAGCTTTTCTTAATGTCTTATGTCCATCTCCATTATGCGGTTTTGGAGTTGTTGAATGGTATATTTGTTAGTCATGGTCGTCTGAGAAGGGTTAGACGTCTCAATGGGAGTGTGGCGCTTAAGACTGGAGTGCGTATTGACCATTGACGTGAAAACAATAGGAATACCCATAATAACCAAGAGGGGGGGTGAATTGGTTTAAACTTGGTCTTTTAAAATTATTTATAAAATCAGAGTCAAAGGATCTTAATCAATTTTAAACCAAGAATAATTTTAATCAATCAAATTACTCGGCACAATAAACCAATAGCTCAAAACAGAACTTGTTGAGTAATGATAATAACACTAAGAACAAATGAACAAGATTACTTGAAGAGATAGAGATAAAGAAAATCAACACAAGCAATTTATACTGGTTCACTTCTCAAGAGAAGCTACATCCAATTTCTTCTAATCAACACTAGATTAGAGTTCCACTATTTTAAAATTCTGTTCTTACAAAAAATTCTTCAATACCCATGAAGATTAAAGAGTGGGATAAGAAGTAAGTAAACCCATAAAATCACTTTGGAACTTTGAGAAGGCTTGTGTGTATTCAGAACCGAAGTATTCAAGTTAAGTTTCATGTCAAGCCTTCCTTTTATTTATAACAGAGTTTTGTAACAACCTGTAATCGATTACACACATCCAATAATCGATTAAAATGCATAAGTAATTGGTTAAAGTGTCACTTAATCGATTAAAGTGTTCAAGACTCCAGTCTGGGTTTCACAACGAACAAGATAATCGATTAAATCGAGCTGTAATCGATTAAAGCAATGAAGTTTTATATCTGAAGCCTCTTGTGTAATCGATTACAATATTTGGAAATTGATTAAGGCATGAAGCAAGCTTTAAGAAACAAGCCTATGTAATCAATTATAATGTTTGGTAATCAATTAAATTAGTGAAAACATGATTTTCAAGATAGTTTGTGTAATCGATTACTGTAAATGGTAATCGATTAAAGCAACAATGTATTACTTTTGATTTACACTATGTAATCGATTACAAATGTTTGGCAATCGATTAATATATTCATTAAAGCTTTTCCAGTTTTAAACACGAACCAAATAATCGATTAATCCGTGATGTAATCGATTAAAATGTTCATCAAAGCTTTTCCAGTTTTAAACATGAACTAAATAATCGATTAATCTGCTGGGTAATTGATTAAAAAAGTGAAATTACATTTTTCCAAAAACATTACCCATTTAGTTCTTTTTCGAAATAACTTTGATTTTTTGATGAAAACACTTAAGCATGTAAATGATTATATGCATGCAAATGCAAGGATCAACAGATTGACTTCTCATACACGTCATTTTGGATTTCAATCTTCAAGGCATGTGAAAAGCTCAAAACAATCTTCTAAGTCAAAAGTTTCATTTTTCTTGTTGCTCCCCCTATATCCAATAAGCTCCCCCTTTTTGGCTTTGAACATGCCAAATATTGATTGACTATGTGTTAGAGATTTGAAGTGCTTTGAGGGATGAAAAAGATAGAAGTCTTGAACTTTGTTTGGACTTTGTTAATCCTGAAAACAAATCAGCCTCTTTAACAAGAACAAGTGTTAAGATATCTGTTGGTATAACCATTGATCATTTACTTCTATTAGTTAGTTCCTGTAACTTAGTTTGCTCCCCCTTACTTTGTTAATTTCATCATCCATCAATTTGTAAAAATGCAACAAAAAATAGAACATAACAGAGAGCAAAACAGAGTTTCTTTTTAGTTAGTTATCAATCAATTTTTCCCCCTATTTGGCTTTGCAAAGGCAAAAGATAGCACAACAATAGTGAGTAAAAGAAATGCAAATTCATTAATCATAAGATGGACAGTACATTAATTAGAAAACATAAAAAGAAAACAGAGGAAAACAAGAAACTTAAAGCAATTAGAAAGAAAACATAGAAATTCTAAAAGGAGTCTGAACCATTAAGGACAAGCCTCTACTCTATGTTTTCTAGCCTAGATATTATCTCTTCCAAAGTTGAATTAGTCTCAGCCCTCTACTCATGATTTAGGGACAATAAGCCATCCATCTTTTGAATCATAAGTGATTCAAATGAACTGTAAGATGGTTGAGCAAGGCCTTCATCTTCAGCCTCTTCACTAGCTTCTTCTTCATTTGCAGTAGCAGGGACTTGTTGGCTAGCCATTTGCCATCCATGAGGGGTTTTGACCATCCTAAGCTTGGGGAGATGGCTCTCTTTGATGAGACTATTTCTTGAGATTATGTTGTCAACAACCTCATTAGAGGCATCTATATTAAAGTAATCAATAAACCTGGAACAAGAACAGGATATGGGAAAGGGTAATTCATTAACCTCTTGGATTTAAGCATAATTTCTTCAAGAATGAGAATCCAATTCATCTGAATAGAATTCTTGAGACCATACACAAGTTGTAGGTCATCATCAGTGGCTTGGGCATGATTGGGGATCAAGAAGCATCCCCCTATAGGTCTCCACCCTATTATAACCCCCAGCCTCTTTTTTGAATTTCCTTTCACCTTCAAAGGAAATACTAGCAACAGCTTCCCAGACCTCAGGAGTAATTTCCATGGCTACTCTATTAACTTGGGAACGAAGGGTCCCATCCATAGAGCCCGTAGCACAGGTGTAGAACACCTTCACTAATTCAGGGTAATAGGTACCCTTCATTCAACAAGCTTTCTCAATCCCTGGGTTTCAATAAAAGCAGGGAATTGAAAACCTTCTCTAATAAACCGTCAAGTTCAAGGTGTTTGGGAGAACAGACTAATTTGGTGGCATTGAATTGAAGATGGGTCATTTTGTCTCTCTCAACAGGAAACAAATGGTCTAACCTATTGACAACAGGGTTAGAGGTTTTACCAGCTTTTCTCTTAGAGGTTTTAGTTCTCTTGGGTGCAGACATATTGAACTAGGGAGGAAAGGCTACAAACAAGGTTTCTGAACTCAGAGGAAGAATGAAAAACACAGTAGTGCTTAAGATGATGTGATTTCTCTCTTGAACATAGGTTGTATTTATAGAAGAATTTGGGCTCTAATGTTCAAATTTGAAATGAGTAAGAGTAACTTTCGAATTAACCCACTAACATTAAAGCACAGAAGATTCAAATTTTGAATTAGTTGGCAGTTGGGCAGTTACAATTTCCAAGAAAAATTGACAGATTCTGCAGTAATTCCATGAATAATCGATTATATGCTTATGTAATCGATTAATTCGTAAGCAAAATCAGTTTTTGCAGTAGTTGTAATCGATTATTTTGACAAGTAATCGATTATTTCAGTGAGATTCAGTTAAAGAAGATGAAGTGTAACACCCTCATATTTCAATACATATGTGTGAATATTCTTATAAGATTATTAATATGCATTTCTAGTCAAAATAATGAAAATGCCCCTGGACATTTTTGAAAATTACAAAAATACCCTTCAGTCTTGAACAAGTTAGATAGCCTCAGTAATTCTATAAGACCCTGATAAAAGTACAGTATGCTCCTAGATAATGAATTACTAACATTGTTAATGGACAAAAACTATAAATTAGAATTTTTAGGAATTTTGGAAGATATTTTGAAAAGAATTCAATCTAGACTAATTCAAGCCTCAGAAAAACACAGAAAAAGGAAAGATACAATCCATGGAATTTTCTCTTAATTATAGGAGGAATAGATTCTTTAATAAGCTAGTTTAATAATTTTACTAATTAATAGCAAAATGGACCAATAAGGATTAAGATAAAGCCACTTGAGAAAAGCTTAAGTAACATCTAAAAAAGTGCTACTAAAACTTAAGTTAGTTTCTAAATAATTTTAGAATTTTTCCTAAGAAGGCATTTGGAATAAGGCTTTCATAGATAATAGAAACAATTTCATTCAATTTAAAGATACATAAAAAGTAAAACAAAGCACAAAACTTCCATAAAAACTAGCCATTCCACGTGAACAAGAAAAATTGGGAAAATTGGGAAAATTGCCTCCAAATCAAGCTATGGCCGTGAGATATCAAGAGGAATGGAGAAGGCTTGAGAAAAATCAAGACATAGGACACTCATATGGTTAAAAAACTAGGAACCTTGTGATTGGACCATTTGGAAAGATAAATAATCATAGCTTTGGAGATAATGTCATAAAAACCTACTAATGCCTAGCTATTTCACGTGAAGAAAGGAAAACAAAGGGGATGCACCCTAGCTTTGCCAAGTCCACGTGCAAAGTAAGAATCAAGAAGGAAGATGTAGAATTTTCATGAACTAAGACACTTGTAATGTGGAAAACTACTAGCCAATGAAAGGAAACCAATTGGAAAGCTAAGTAATAATAAGCCTTTGAGATATTTGTAGAAAAAGCCAATTCAACAACCATATAAAAGGATGGTGGGGACCAAAAAATGAAGCCTAGTTCACGTGCAAACCCCACTTCCATCTTCCATCCTTTTCACTTTGAATTAAAAATAAAACAAAGGCCCACCACCCTTAGGAAGCTGACGTGAAAAGCTAGAGTATTTGGAGGAAGGTTACCAAAATTCCAAAAAGAAAGCAAGGTATGGGGAAGCTTTATGATAAATATGGTTTAGATATTAATTATGCTAAGTGATAAGTGCCACATTTTAATAAAAATGGATTCAAATATGGCACTTATCCGTTATTTTGAATTGATTTATTCACAAGTTAACCCTAGAAACCGAGTTAATTGATGGTTATATAAAGGTAAGTCATGCTTTCATATTTTGAAAAGGTTTCGTCCAATCGAATGATTTAATTTTGCTAGGTTTAAAGGTTACGGAAGAATCAAGCTTGCGAAAACCAAGAGCTGGGAGTGAACTAAGCTAAGAATGAAGTCCCAACAGCATTCCAGGCCCAAGAAGCACCAAGGCCCAAGGATTTCTTCATCAGTAAGCTTTAAGCTCGCCCAGGCGGCCATTCTATGCCTAATTCACTCGCCTGGGCGAGTAACAAGTTCCAAGAATCCCTTTTAGCTCGCCCAGGCGCCCAATTTGTGAAGGAAATGGTGGCCTGGGCGACCAAAGCAAGCAGGAGGCACAATCCTATATATAGGGACGAATTTTGGAGGCAGAGGCATGCTGATTCCAATTCTTTTCTCTCCCATACACCTGCTTAGTCCTAGTTATCTTGTTCTTAGTTCCTAAGTGAGTGTAGAAACTTAGGGAAGTGAGGAAGAGTGAATTGTATAAGGAGATTTTGCTGAAAAGAGGATCGATGATGAGCTTAGTCAGTGATTCTCTCGAGGAGGTTCTGCCAATGTTCGCGTAAACTTCCCTAAGGATTGGACGTACTCTTCTTATCACTATACTCTTTTAATTTCTATTTATGCATCGTTCTATTTCTTGTTGGTAATTTCATTTTGCGCTTAATGCTTGATTCTATTTGATCACTAGGATCATGAACTTAAATCCTAAGTGAGACTGAAAAGTAATCTTAGGGTTTGAACTAAATGAATTTACACGTTATGTTACGTTGCTAGAAATAGAGCATAACATTTTGATCGCATTAAACAGGTGAATATGATCTTCATGCTTGGGTATTTAATTAAATATGCGAGGGATCGATATTTAGTAAAATATCCTTAGGACTTAATTGTGAGGAATCAAATTAAGGTTACCTAAACGTGTGCGTCAACAAGAATAGAACAATAATGCATAGGTAAAATTAATTGAAGGGATAAGTAAGACGAAATCCAATCCTACGCTTTCCCTGATTTAAAACTCGTTTATTTATTTCCGTATTTACTTCCGTAAATTTTATTTTTAGTTTGCAATAACAAATCACAAATGAACTTTCGCTTTTATCATCTGTACATAAACTATTAAACTGGTAACGATTTAAAACGAACTGAAGTAAACTCAAATCCCTGTGGAGACGAACTTTACAAATTTGTAACTTGCAACAATACAACGGTACGCTTGCCGTAAAAATCCTAACAAGTTTCTGGCGTCGTTGCCGGGGATTTGATTCGTTTACTTAGCTGTTTAAATTTCAGTTTAGTAGAATATTTTTCTTGTTCTTTATTTCCTATTTTTGTATATATATTTTCTTGTTATTTTAAAACTCGGTGCTTAACAGAATCTTGTAGTTTTTCGTCCTTTCTCTTTATGAGAGGTAAGTCTTCTACAGATAAACTTTAGTTTGATCCAAAAATATCGAAAACAAAAAGGAAAAATAGAAAGAAAAAGAAGCAAGAATCCGACAAGCATTCGGAGGAAACTGTGTCTATTTATCATCCTTCACCCGAAAAACTAGTAGTAAGAGACAACATGGCTGATCGTGGCGGAGAAGAAAATAGACCAGTAAGGAAGACTCTTGGAGACTATGCTTATCAACAAGGTCCCAAACACTACAATAGCATAGTCATCCCTCCTTTCAACAACAAGGTTGTGGAGTTAAAGCCAGCATTACTCAGTCTTATTGGCTCACATCCATTTGCTGGGTGTAATAGCTTGAATTCGTAAGCATATGTTTAAGCCTGGATTAAGCATGTGTTAAGCTTAGGATTAAGCTTATAACTGAGGAAATATTCTTAGGCCTTGGAATCCCTTGAAAGGAGGCTTAAACGCTTGAGAAAGAGTGGAAATAAGCTATTCTGGCCTTCGGCGCGACCCACGTGAAGTGTGGCGCAACCCGCGTCAGATGTGCAAAAATGCCCATGCTGTCTGGCCTCCCAAGTGGGTAGCGTGGGAGTCCAAGTGAGTAGCGTGGGAAGTGGCCTAGAAATGGCATTTTCTGTCTGCCATCCCAAGTGGGTAGCGTGGGAGTCCAAGTGAGTAGCGTGGGAAGTGGCCTAGAAATGACATTTTCTGTCTGCCATCCCAAGTGGGTAGCGTGGATGTCCAAGTGGGTAGCGTGGGAACGTCGGCAGAATTGGTATTTAAAGGCCAAAACATGAGAAATGGAGGAAAA
>PYAF01004438.1:23229-37302 GCA_007407185.1 Glycine tomentella
AAATGAAAATGGAAAAATATCTTCCTCATCCTCTTTTAGTGACTAAAAAATTATAAGTTTAAATTATTTATACTTTGTCAAGGATTTAAAATCATTAATAATTGAAGAATAAATAACTTTAATAACACTTTAAAATATTACAAAAAAATCTTATTTTTTTCTTTCTTTTTCTATATATATATATAGAGAGAGAGAGAAACTATATTTGCCGGGGTTTACTACAACCATAAATATGTATAAGATAAGAAACATTAAATAGTATTGGGTCAAATTATATTTTAATTTTTTTTATTTTGCAAAAAAATCAGTTAATAAGTTTTCATAATTTAAATTTGTTTTACTTGGTTATTCTAATTCTCTATTTTTTAAAACTAAATCGTAAGAAGGGATGCCTATTAAGATCAGTTGGAAATTTCTAAGCATTGCCGACGAAGTATAAACTTATTTTGTATCAATTGTGTATATATAAGCAACTCAATTTATGTTACTTGAACTTAAGTAATTTAATTAATTTTCTTTTCAATTAAAATTTCTATTAATAACTTACTTAACTCACAGATATTCCTTTTGTCTTTCCTGTATTTAATGTAAAATTAAATAACTCATAAGCAATAATTTTTTATATAAATAACTTTTGATTTTAAACAACTTAAAATCACATGTAACATATTAATATAATATTTTTTTAATAAGCAATCTATTAAACAATTACTATTGTAGATACTCTGAGGCTTAACTAAGATCTATCATTGACTACGACTTATACCAACCAATCAACCAATGTTTGTTTATATGTATACTTTTTATAGTTTACATGTCTTTGTTTTATTTCATACAACGATAATGATGAAATTTAAACTTCACGAAACTCTTCACTACTAATACATTACTAACGTCTAGTAAATAAAAAAACCGTCTAGACAAACAATGACATTGACTTCTACTTTGTTCTTATCAATAATTTACAAAATGGTCAATGCAAGATGATAATAGCTAATTCGTTCTCATTTGACCCTTTTATTACTTGAGGTCTTTCATGGGTTTTAAGAAAATCTATGAAATATGAATTTTCATACTGTAATTAAGTCGTTTTATATAGTACATGTTTTAGTATCCATCAACGATTGATAGTGTATTATAATTTGCATGTAAATACGTAAATTAGTAAGGTTGAACTTATATATAGGGTCAAATTACTTGAGGAAGAAAATATAATATTGTTTTCGAAAAAAAAATTAGTTAACCAATTATTTAAAGCCTAGAATTTGTGGTATGAAGACAGTCGATGCAAGTAACAAAATGACTTTTCTTGTTTTTTTTTTCCTGGAATAAAGGGGCTAAAGACCAAAAAAAAAAACTAGAAACTACAATTACATCAGAAAGAAGCATATCAGAAATGAGACTAGGAGGTTCATCCATAATCACTAGGAACGCATTGAATTGCTAATTAAACAAAAAATCAATAGAAGAATAACCCAAAAATTAGCAAAATAGAAAGAAAAATTATTTTTTTCATGCTCATTTTATGAACAGGGGTAACAGAGAAAAATAGAATCAAAATACAAAAGGGAAGAGAGAGAGACAGAGAAAATGAGACATGTAATAGGTAATATGAAAAAAGTAAAAAGAAAAAAAAAAGTGAGTATTAAATGAATGTAAGAAAACCAGAATTAAAAAAAAAAAAAAGATATGAGCAAATCATAAAAATATAAATGGACTTAATACACATGGCATATGGCTTGTCCACACCCTCATCATGCCAAGGTGCCTATTGTTTTCAACATATGAAATTCAATGAAAAGGAAAAAGGAAAGAGAGGACTCTCTCTACAAAGTACTAGAAAATAAATTAACGAAAGCTTGAGTATGTGTATGTATGGGGTCACTACCAATCAGAGTTAGTAGTAGTGGGACTTGGTCTACCGACCCCTAACAAAATGGCATTTACTTATCGTAGAATTTGAATACCTCCATTCTCAAAGGGATCGATTGAGGACAGTTAGTTTCTTACCCATTTCTCACCCTTAATTCCCATCACACATTTTATTCAACCAAAGATCCAAAATTGAAGGGAAAGGGAAACCTATTATCAACCTCAGGACCACAAACCCCATTATTAAAAAAATAAAAAAAAATAAAATTAATAGTTAAGAGAGTAAAAATAAAGAATTAGCACAATTTAAAATTTAATTTCACTAATTTCATTAAATCTGATTAGTTGAAATACTTTATGGTACTAATTAAAAGACTTCCCGGCTTGCTAAAGCTACTAGCATTGCTGCAATTGGCTTGAGATCACCGGCGCAAAAGTCACAGAATTAGAACTCCCTGATTATTTTTCAAATTCAACTCACCTAAATTTTTTTGGAAAATAAAAAGAACTCCCTATTATTAATAATAAAAATAGAGATTATCTTTTTAATTTAAATAAACTAATAAAGGTGAATCTCCGAAAAACAGTAGCATAAATCAGTAGTTGCAAAAATCATTAGCTATTAAAAGGACATGTGGGTGATGTGAGTTACGTGTAACTTTTCCTTTCGACAGTTGTAGTTTATGTCTCAATTGAATGTCACAGCTCAGTGACGTTCAAAATGAACGAGGTCATTTTATTTCTGTCATGAATGAAGGTTCTCTTCGCTATTTTATTCTGCTTCGTTGTTGTCACAAGGATCCCCGTGATTTTCTTTTAAAACCGGTGTTAATTTTCAAAATTACCCTTCCATATTTTTAAATAAAAAAGAATAAATAATTCATTGACTGTGATTAGTACGACACGATCATAATTTATTATATATAAAAATTTATTCATTTTTATAAAATTGTCTTGAAATCATACAAATAGGTTCTATTTAGGTACATATATTAAAAAGTTTATGTAACTTTTTTTAAGGGAAAGAAATGACAACAATGTAATTTATTAAAGATGTAAAAAATGTAGAATACATAATATATAAAGTGATCGTGTCGATATATTTTTTTAACTCACAAAGTGATATATAATATATTTATTGACTTTATAATCACTACTATAGATGAGACTCTAAAGATATTTTTTTTTATGCTGATCATTATTAAACTAAAAAATTATAAGTTTTTTCAAATTAGAAAACAGAGAAAATTGATCACAACATATGATAGAAAGTCGGGTAATGTCATTTTTATTAAAGAAGTCTTCCTTCAATTTTGTAAGTTTCTTGATATGGAGGAAAAGGGTACCTTGGGCAATGAAAAAAGGGAGTTTGCAAATGAATAAAAGAAAAGGGAGGATTGAGTGGGAAATAAATACAGATACGGGCAAGTCTGGCATGTTACATGTTCTTTCTTTCTCTCACTTGATGCATGCACATCTTCAATTAAAACTCATAAAATTCAATTTTCAATTCTTTTTACGGTTTCCGTAAAAAAAGAAGTAATTAAGAAACCCCCATTTTTTATTTTTCCATTCCCTTTTGACTTTTTATTTCTTCCATTTTTTTATATCTATAGGTGGAGGAATGCTTGTCACCTATTCCCTCTCATAGATCGCACTCTGCACGACAACAAGAACAAGATCAAAAACGCAATTCACCAAAATGCCAACACTCTCTTAAACTCCTTCCATTTGTTTCGTTGATTCGCGATGGATAGACACAAGTGCAAGCTTTGCTTCAGAAGCTTCGCCAATGGAAGAGCATTGGGGGGTCACATGAAGTCTCACATGATGAACCTTCCTATCTTAAAGCCCGAAGAATTAGCCTCATCGCGAACCATCCCACTCAGCTTCGAAGCTGAGTCAGCTTCATCATCGTCATCGTCTTCAGAGGATGACGGTAATGAAAAGGCTCTATGTTATGATCTCAGAGAGAATCCCAAGCGAAGCATTCGCCTCGTGGATTCTGAATTTTCGTTTGCAACAGCAGCAGACACTGGCTCCGTGATCCTCCACGACAGAGAGAGCGAGTCCGAGTCATCGAAAAACAACCCAACTCGTAGAATATCCAAAAGGCCTTGGAATAATAATGACAATTATTATAACAACAATTGTAATAATGATATTAACAATGATACCACCAACAGCAGCGTAAGAAAGGAAGGTCTCGGATTCGAACATGAATCCACGAAGAAGTGCAAGACAGAATCGTGGGTGGACCACGACCCTGCGAGCTCTGTCTCCGATGCCACCACCGAGGAAGACGTGGCATTTTATCTCATGATGCTGTCGAGGGACAAATGGAAGCTACAGAGGGATCAAGATCAACCCCGCCGATTTGCGGAAACGGAAAATCAATACGAGGAGGAGGATCAAGAAGAAGAAGATGATGAAGAAGACGAGGAAGACGAAGACGACGAAGAAGCCTTCGAGGAGAGCGAGGAGTCTCAAGAAACATCGAAACTGTGCAAGAACCGTGTACGAGGACGGTACAAATGCGACACCTGCAACAAGGTGTTCCGATCCTACCAAGCATTGGGGGGTCACCGAGCCAGTCACAAGAAGATCAAAGTTAGAGAACAAGAACTTGAACACAACAAGAAGAAGAGTGGAACAACAGGTGTTGTTGTTGAAAAGAAAACTCACGAGTGCCCCGTTTGTTTCAGAGTCTTTGCTTCGGGTCAAGCACTTGGGGGACACAAGAGAACCCATGTTACTGGCTCAGCAGCAACTGCAACCGCAATCGCAACAACACTTTCATCAAGTTCCGCAAAGTTTGGAAACAGTTTCATAGATCTCAACCTCCCAGCTCCAATTGACGAAGACGATGCTGGCCAAATCGAGAACTCTGCTGTTTCCGATGCAGAATTCGTCAAAATCCATAAGGTGATGAAGACAGGTTGAAAAAATTGAAAAATTTTGGTGCCCAAATATATTTTTATGATGATTTTCATATATGGTTTCTGCAAATCAGCTAATATGGTTACTCTATAGTCTATATTATTATTTATGTAATGTTATTTAAAAAATTATAATTATATTAATCTTCCTAGGTCTAACAGTAATTCAGTTACTCTGATCTGTGCTGTATTTCTGTAAGAAATGACATAAGGAATCAATTAATGGAGAAACCAAAAGTTTTTGCTTATAATTTATTCTGTTAATTTAGATTACACAAGTTTTCACTGTTTCTTTTTCTCTTTCCTACGGAGTAGTGAAGAAGAATTGGCAAGCAAGCGTGTTTTAGAGGGTTCTGTTTCATCATCCAAGCAAATACTAAGTAACTGTTTTCCCCTGTTCACTGGTCATGAATATTAAACAAGAAAGTCATGCTCACAGGAAGTTGATCAACCTGCAAATATTTTTATTATTATTAATATAAAAGTAACATCCACTTCTGACTTCAAGGAGCATTGTACTATTCCATGAAAAGAAATGTGTTTCCTTTATTTATCGTTCTTTAAATTCTTTTATTATCTTTATTTTTTTCCTCTTAGGGCCATTTAAGAGGTTTTGTATCTTTTCCCCACTTTTCAAGTTTACTCCCTTTTATTTTTTTCGGCCGAAAGGAAATTCTGTCTCGTCATTCTTTTTCCTGTGTTTCAGTTTACTTTAGTTTCCAAATTCTCAACACATCTTCATAACTAGTGGAGGTTGCAAGGTGAATCAGAAAATCAATGGCTTCAATTTAATCTGATTTTCCTTAATGGAGATCAGAAAATTAATGGCTTCAATTTAATCTAGTGGTCCTTAATGGAGATTTGTGAAGGTGATATTAATTGATAATAAAAAATAAAAGAAAAGAAAGCAAATCGTCCTTAATGGAGATTTGTGAAGGTGATATTAATTGATAATAAAAATTAAAAAGAAAAGAAAGCAAATCTCTAAGACATTTTCAATATAAGATTTCATTTTAAATTTTTAATTATTTTTTGATAGATCATGTCACATCATTTTTAAGATTTTCTATATTTTTTACTCCAACAAAATATCTCATTTTAAGATCTTAAACCATTTTTTTAGACCTCACAAAAAATCCATATCTTAATATTTATTTATAATTTATTTTAAAATAATTATTATATATTCTTAATTTTGAATTATTTTTCTTCTCTTTCCTTACACGCCTTTCCCCGTTCTGTTTTCTCTCACACTCCCCCACCCCTCACCCTTCGCCAAGTCCCCCCACCCTTCGCTTCGCAAACCCCCCCCCCCCCCCCCCCCTCCACCCCAAAATCCCCCACCCTTACCTCCCTCGAGCCCAAATCCCCACCCCGATCCTCCGACGCGCGACAAATCCCCACCCTCATCTCCATCTATCGTGAACCCCACCCTATGTCGTGCGACAAACCCTCACCTCCTCCCTACAATGCGACCCCCCATACTCTTCTCCCCTCCCCTTCGTGACCACCATCTTTGTTTTTATCAACAATATGCATAGATAAATCTGGTGCTTATCAACCTAGATCTATCTTTTTTTCTTAATTTTTTATTTCATTTTTATTGGTTCAGCTGTTCATCTCCTCCTCCTTTTCCTTTGATTTTTTCCCCTTCATGGTAGTTGCTACCCGCGGATTTCTGCTAGGTAGCGAGACAAAAAAATTATTTTTTTGGGAAACAGTGCAAATCTTGGTAGTTTTTGTGGAAGAATCAGATCTCCAAGTGGAGATCTGACTATGAACTCCAATAGTGAATCTTAGAAAGATAAATCTTGAAGCTAAGATCTCCTTCCAAGAACCACTATTGGAGATGACCTTAGTATATGTTTTAGAAATCATTTGGGTGGTTGACACGGTGTTTCCCAACTGATCAAGAACCTATTTTCTACATTCGTCTGTTGGATTGACATGAGAACTTGTGCCGCTGCACAATGGACGTAAACTCAAACATATCCTCGGTGTATGTTTGGAAAAGATTTTATAATGCACATATAATACTCTCTCACCACGTCTAACACTTAAGAGTTTCTACGTTTTCTTAAAATTGACGTGAAAATGAGAAAAATGTGAATTATAGACGTGAATCCAAACACACTATTAATTTATTTGTTGATGTTAGATTAATTTGTCCTAGTTGGACTTAACACAAGTTATCTAGCTTAAACAGGTCTTTTATGACTTACGAGGAACCTTATGTTGGCTTCATTAAATTTGTAATAAATGACATAACATACGTTTCTTAGACTGTTTTTTTGTCATATATTTGTGTTTTATTGGTTTGCTCAATTAGAAGGTATGGCTTAAGACTTTCGCAGCTACAATGTAACGATTTCACTTGCAAGAAAATCTTACTGCTTAACCACCTAAGCAAATCAGAAAAGATAATTGGAAGACAATATTCAGTTCTTGGGCTCTTGGGCTCTTGGAAGACAATATTCAAAAGTCGATGTTTAAAAAAGGATATGTTATCACAATTACAACTGCAAAATGAAGATTTTTAAGAATTTTATAATCATGATGGACTATAATTATGGTTGTCAATTATATTTGTCCGTAATTTTCTATAATTTCGAGAATTGTGATAAAGTCATAGTTGTAATTGTATTTAAAATCTTCTTCAATGTTATTATTCTTAGAGATATAAGGTGGATTGAATTGTTAAAAAAAATAGTAGATTTTATTTCTTTTCCTAACAAAATTAATACTAACATTTTGCTAATAAAAAATTTTATTATTCCTAATACTTAAAGCAACTTTTAATTATGGAACAGAACTCATCGCTTTCGTGAATTTTCTACAAGAGTAAAAGATAGTAGAAACTATACTTGGGAGATTCACTTTACTTTACATTTACACAATTGCTTGTAGATGCAACTACATCTCCACGTAGTTATTTTTTGTTTTTTTAACTCATGTGATAAAGATGCTTTTATGCTCATAATTTGTCATACTTGAACACGTATTTGATATACTTTTTTTTTTAGACATAAACAGGTTATTATATATATTACACTTTGCATGTTATTTTAAAGTATTTAAAGATGGATTGGGTTATGCTCTTGTCTCATCATCTCCATATACACAAATTGCTGAAAAACAAAATCTTTGGAAAATTAAAGAAAAAAACATAGAATAAATTGCTGTCAAATATAAATTAGAATTACCACTAAGGGCAACGACAAAATTATGCTAGTGCTGTGATTTACCCATTAATTTCACTTGCTTTTATTTTGTGCCTATTCTTTTTATTCCCCTGCTCTCCCTTTTCTCATTGTCTTTTTCTACTTGTAGCTAAATAAACACATGCAAAGTGTGAAAGCAAAACAAAATGATTCCTTATTTAAAAAGGAAAATAAGATAACTTTTTGAATAAAACAAGCACATTGCAGTTCTGATCATCAAAAAATTTCATGGTCTTAAATTTCTTCTCTCTTTACTTACTAGAAATTGATTCTCTTCACTTTTCTTTTTCTGTGGGATAATCAAGTCCTCCTTGCATTCACAACATTGAATAGACTAATCAACCTAACATATATACTAGTGACTTTTGGGCATATACAAAATAATTTTTGTGCAAAGTTCCAATTAACTTGATGGTATTAGAATATGGTGTTGTAAAAAGTGGGAACTTTTCTACATCTATCATAGAATAATTGTAGAAAGTGGTCACTTTCTATATCGGTTATAAGTTTAATTGATGTAAAAAATATGTATGTAATAGGAAGGTTGGACTAATAAAAACCCAAGCTAAACCATATGTCTCTTTTTACGTTGGTTATAAGTTTAATCGATGTCACATTCTATACATTGATTAAACTTATAATCGATATGAAAAGTAGATTTGGATTAATAAGTAGTCTTTAACGAGGATTTTAACCTATGAGTTGTACAAAGGAAGAAAGCTAAACATTTCACACTTAAGAGCATTTGGCTGCAAATGTTTTGTTTTAAATAAAAGTAAAGATTCACTTTGCAAATTTGATGCTAAAGTTGATGAAGGTATCTTTCTTGGTTACTCTTTACAAAGCAAAACATATAAAATCTTTAACAAAAGAACTTTATGTGTAGAAGAATCAGTGCATGTCATGTATGATGAGTCTAACACCTCTAAGGAGGAAAAAGAATGCGATGATGATGCAGGAAAATTGGAAGAAGTTATGCAGTTTAATGAATAGATAAAGTTTGATTCAAATGACAATGTGGAACATTCAACACCCATTCAAGAGCACAAGGATTAGAGAACTACTAAAGATCTTTCTCTTGACAATATCATAGGGGAAGTATCAAAGGGAGTTTCTACTAGATCCTTTTTAAGAAATCTTTGTTGTACAATGGCATTTGTTTCACAAATTGAACCAAAAAGCATTGACCAAGCTTTACTTGATGAACATTGGATGATGGTCATGCATGATGAATTAAATCAATTTAAGAGAAATGCAGTATGAGAATTAGTTCCTATACCTTCTTCTCACAAACCTATTGGCACCAAGTGGGTTTTTAGAAACAAACTTGATGAAAATGGTATCATCATAAGGAATATGGCCAGATTGGTTGCTAAAAGATACAACCAAGAGGAAGGCCTTGATTATGATGAAACATATGCTCCAGTTGCTAGATTGGAGGCCATTAGGTTGCTACTTGCTTTTGCATGTTTAATGAGTTTTAAATTGTTTCAAATGGATGTTAAAAGTGCTTTTTTAAATGGATATATTGAGGAGGAGATTTATGTTGATCAACCTCCTAGTTTCATTGATTTTAAACATCCAAATCATGTTTTCAAACTGAGAGAAGCATTGTATGATTTGAAACAAGCTCCAAGGTCTTGGTATGAAAGGTTGAGCAAATTTCTGATTGACCAATCTTTCATAAGAGGACAAGTGGACAAAACCTTGTTCATCAAGAAAAGAGGCAATGATATTTTGATAGTTCAAATTTATGTAGATGATATAATATTTGGTTCATCTAATCAGTCTATGTGCAAGGAATTTCCTATCTCTATGCAGAGTGAGTTTGAGATGTCTATGATGGGAGAATTGACATTCTTTCTCGGACTTCAAGTGAAACAATTAAAGAATGGAACATATCTCAGCCAATCAAAGTACTGTTGAAAATGATTAAGAAATTTGAAATGAAAAGATGCAAAGATGCTGCAACTTCCATGGCTACATCAACATATCTTGACTTAGATGAAAGAGGAAAAATTGTTGATGAGTCAAAGTACAGAAGAATAATTGGACCTTGTTATACTTAACTGCAATTAGATCGGATATAATGCTAAGTGTTTGCTTATGTTCAAGATATCAAGCAAATACCAAGGAATCTCATCTTACTGCAGTGAAAAGGATACTCAAATATCTCAAATCCACACCAAAAGTTGGATTATGGTATCCTAGAGGTACATCAATTAGTGTAATTGGGTATTCTAATTCAAATTTTGCAGGATGCAAATTGGATAGGAAGAGTACTAGTGGTACATGTCACTTATTGGGAAGCTCTCTGATTTCTTGGCATTGCAAGAAACAATCCTATGTAGCCCTTTCTACTACTAAAGTTGAATACATTTCTGCTGGAAGCTGTTGTGCACAAAGTCTCTGGTTGAAGCAACAACTACAAGACTTAGGTGTTTAGCTACAGGAATTTCCCTTTCTCTGTGACAACACAAGTGCTATCAACATTTCTAAAAATCTAGTTATGCACTCAAGGACCAAACATATAAAAATCAGACATTACTTTCTCAGAGATCACATTCAAAAGGGTAACATTAAAATTGAGTTTGTTGAAACTAATAATCAACTAGCTGATATTTTTACTAAACCCTTAGCAAGTGATAGATTCTATTCACTTAGAAACATGCTAGGAATTCTAGATGAATCTAGTGTGTGTTAGCTTGCTATTTATGTGCTCATCTACATGAAATTGAATCACTTATTGGCCATTAATCTCAAATGTTATAAATTCAAAATATGCTGCATAATTATTATTCATACTGATAAATTGATTGTAATAATCGATTAAGACTCGGAATAATCGATTAAATGGACTTTAAAAGCTTTTTATAATGAATTTTGTACTTATGTAATCGATTACAGAGACGAAATAATCGATTATTCTTCATTTAAAATAACTTCATAAAATAATGTTCACTAGAATAACCGATCATCGAATTAATTGATGACACAAGCTGAAAAATCTTTTAAAACATTACATTTCACTGGAATAATTGATTACCACATATTGTAATCGATTACACTTCATCTTCCTAAAATGAATCACTCACTGGTTTAATGGATTACGCCTCGTGTTAATCGATTACATCACTTTGCAGAAACCTATTTTGCTTACGAATTGATCAATTACATAAATTCGTAATCAATTATTCATGGAGTTACTACAAAATCTGAAAGATTTTTTGGAAATTGTAACTACCCAACTACCACCAAATTCAAAAATTTGAATCTTCTGAGCTTTTATGTTAGTGGGTTGATTCGAAACAACAGATACTTATTTCAAATTTCAAACTTTGGAGCCCAAACCATCTATAAATACAACTTTGCTAAAGAGATAAATCACACCATTCTCTTCTTCAATCTTAAGCCTTGTTGTGGTTCTGGTTTTGTTTTCTCATCTTCTGAGTCTAGATACTCTACTCCTTGTATTCCTACCTCTGTATTCACCATGTCTGCTCCTAAGAGATCAAAAATCTCTAAAAGAAAGAGTGTTGAAACCTCTAACCCTGCAATGAATAGGTTAGATCATTGGTTTTCTAGTGAGCGTGAAAAAATAAACTACTTATAGTTTAATGCCACTAAACTCATTTGCTCTCCTAAACACCTTGACCTTGCATGGTTTATTAGAGAAGGTTTTCAATTCCCTGCTATGATTAAAGCCCATGGATTGAAGAAATTTGTTGAGATGAAGGGTACTTTTTACCCTGAATTAGTGAAGGTTTTCTACACCTGTGCTAAAGCTTCTATGGATGGGACAATCTTGTCTCAAGTTAATAGGGGTGGCCATGGAAATCACTCCTGAGGTTTGGCAATAAGTTGTTGGCATTTCCTTTGTAGGTGAAAGAAAATTTGAGGAGGAGGCTGAGGGTTATAATACGATAGAAACCTATAGAGGGATGCTTCTTGACCCTCAAATGAGGTTGAAGCTAAGGCTTAGTACTTGTCCTATGACTCATGAAGATAGACTTCTTCATTATATCATCACCTACATCTTGACCCCTAGGTCCACAAATCACGCACAAGCCATAGATGAAGACATAAAACTTGTGTATGGTATGAAGAATTCCATTCAGATGAACTGGATCCTCATCCTTGAGGAAACTATGCTGAAAATCCAAAAGATTGGTTAATTATCCATTTCCATATGTTGTTTTAGTGTCTAGATTCATTGACTACTTCAATGTAGATGTATCTAATGAGGTTGTTGACAACATAAACTCCAAATAGCCTCATTAAAGAGAAACATCTTAACAAGCTTGGGATGGTCAAAACTCCCTATGGATGGCAAATGGCTGGACAACAAATCCCTCCTGCTGATGATGAAGAGGAAGCTAATGAAGAAGAAGCTGAAGGCCCTGCTTAACCATCTTACAGTCATTTTGAATCACTCATGATTCAAAAGATGGATGCTCTACTGTCTCTGCATCATGAACACAGGGATGAGACTAATTCATCTATGGAAGAGATGAAATTTAGACTGGAAAACATAGAGGCTAGGCTTGTCCATGATGACTTTGATAAACTAGCTTAGGTTGCTTGTTTTCTTTGTATTTGCTGATTATGTTATGCTTTGTTTACCTAGTTTTACATTTCATTTGATTAATGTACTACTTGCTTATTTCCATTAATACAAGTACTATTCTCTCCTTTTATTCTCCTTGTTCTTTCTATAAACATATTTTTTGTCTTTGATAAGCCAAATAGGGGGAGAAATAATTGTAATTATCATATCAGAAAGGGGGAGAAATGAGAAATAAATCTGTTTGTTTAAATGGGGAGAAATAATTGTAGAGGGAGAAATACTTAGAAATATACCCAAGTCAGGGGGAGCATTTTTGAGGAATGACTTGTGCTTATGCTTGTTCTTGCAAAAAGCTTATTTTGATTTTAGGATATCAAGTATAATTTTCCTATCCTTCATCCCTCAAATGCAATCAAAAGCTAGACAAATGGACAATTGATATTTGGCATGCTCAAAGCCAAAAAAAGGGAGATTGTTGGATTTAAAGAAAGCTACAAAAAGATTGAAGCAAGGATGGCTTGGAGTTTTGCTTTTTACATGCCCAATCAAGTTCGAAGGCATTTGTAATTTGTCTAAGTGGCTCAAGTGCATTACCTTGTGATCTTTCATTGAATTTGCATTCTTATAATAACCAAAGTTTTGTTAAAAAAAAAATAATAATAAAATAATAATATTTTACTGTAGCTGTAATGTAGCTGGCGCTGATAGCGTGGGATATGGCGCTGATAGCGTGGCACTGTAGCAGAAGGCTATTTTTCACGATTTTTGGCGCCAGAGCGGCACCAGGAGCGCCAAAGTGGCGCCAAGGACGCCATATACACTGGATTTTGGCGCCAGGAGCACCAAAGTGGCGCCAAGGGCGCCAGATGCACTGGATTTTGGAGCCATCAGTGCCAGAGTGGCACCAGGAGCGCGGCAAGTCGGTGCAGGCCATTATAAATAGAAGGCTCGCGAGTTCTGGAGAGGAAACACTGTTTCTCTTCTTCCTTGAGCCTCCACCTCCATTAATGAGTGACCCAAGTTTCCCTAGCCATTGTTTGCTCACCAAATCACTTCTATAAGCCATTAAACTTGTGAGAAACTCCTAGAAAGCCAAAATCCTTCATCCAAACCTATTGCACCTTGGAGTTGAGAGGTTCCTTTTCAGAGGAAGAGTAGAACTCGAGATAGGCAAGGAACAATGGGGTTTTTCAGATACCGGAACCAAGAGAAGAGATTCAGAGGCCTTCCTTGCCAATTCTGAGGTAAGAATCTCGAGTTTCACCGATTAATTTCTGATTGGGGATTTTCTATGAATAGTGACCCATATGAGTTGGGGCTAGAATTAGCCCAGGGTCCTGTAGAGAAACTTGCTTAGAACTGTGTAGTGATGAAGGATTAGCTTTCAGAATTGGATTTGGTGAACTTTGATTATGGGCTCTGCTTATGAATGAGTGACTTGTGTTGAGTCACTAGCTGATGGTTATATGACAAG
>PYAF01004438.1:52502-67924 GCA_007407185.1 Glycine tomentella
CATCATTGTTCTCAGAAATTAATCCTATCATGAAAGTTCATTCAATCTCATTAGAAGCAACTCAATCGACTTAACCCCTAATTTGATTGAAACCACAACCCTAACTGAAATATCATCCAATTAATCTGTGATTAATATTCGAAATTAGGAAATGAATCCATAACCTAATCCGTTTTCAATCCTAAATGCATTCATAATCGTGAAAACAGAATAGCAATTGAAGAAGAAGATGAACATTCACATAGGATTCGAAATACTAAACCAGAACTCAAATTCTGCTTGTGCTTGGGTTGGATTCTTGGATTGATTGAGGATTTAGCCTTCCATGATCATCATCAGTGAAAGCCCCATGAAATGGTTGCACAAAAATGGAAGCACAGCAAAACGAAAATGAAGAACAAGGAAGAACAGTAGAGAGAAAATGAGAGCAAGGGTTTTGATCCTAAAAACTTAAGAAAAGGAAATGCAAAACTGTTTTTATTGAAATGAAAAGTGTGTTCTCCAAGTTTCACTAAAGTTACTAATATATGTAGTGACTGAGTTCTGAAAATAAAATGGGCCACAAACAAACCCAACAATCTAATTATTTGCTATTTACAACCATGAAAGTCAAATTCGCAGCCCAAAATTACAAGTGCAGAGGTGCTAACTTCGAAGCTTAAAATGACCCTCTAAATGACAGAATTGGCCTTGGGCTATTTCTATCAAACTTGTAGATATTTTCGTTATCTTTGCAGGGACTCGTAGAACGCTCCATTTGGAGATCAGTAGCACCCTATAGGTCCTACACAAGTCAGATACATAAAGTGAGCCAAAAATCCGAAAATACGCAACAAATAGCAATTAAGCCCACTTACTTGCCTAGGCCAAAAACTGAATTAGAATAGGAAAATAAAGGTCCAAGAGAGGTCAAATAAGCTAAGAAGGATAGAAAAATACTCAACTAAAAGCACTCTATCACCGTGCTCAAAGTCTTTGGTTGAAGCAACAATTATAAGATTTTGGTGTAGAATTAAAAGAAGTATCCTTGCTTTCTGACAGCACAAGTGCCATCAATATATCCAAGAATCAAATAATGCACTCAAGGACCAAACACATTCAGATAAGACATCATTTCCTTAGAGATCACATTCAAAAAGGTAATATCAAAATTGATTTCATTGATGCTCATAATCAATTGGCTGATATATTAACTAAACCTTTGGCTAGAGATAGATTCTATACTCTTAGGAACATGCTAGGTATCCTTGATGAGTCCAACATCTGCTTGCATGCTTGTTATGTGTTTATTTATGTGAAATTGCATCTTACTTGACTAATCATCACATGTGCTTCAAAAAATCGAGATTGGTTGCATAATTACTATTCATTCTGCAAAATGCTCTGTAATAATTGATTACAACACAGGATAATCAATTATTGGATGTTTTTGTTTCATTCAGAGCCATTTTTCATGTCATGTAATCGATTACATCATCGAAATAATCGATTACTATTCACAAAATTTCTTCTGATTCAAAAGCTTTCTGTAATAATTGATTACATCATCAAAATAATCTATTACTGTTCACAAAAATTTCTTCTGATTCAAAAGTTTTCTGTAATAATCGATTGCATCATCAAAATAATCAATTACTGGTCACAAAAAATTTCTTCTAATTGAAAAGCTTCTTGTAATAATCGATTACTACACGGGATAATCGATTACTTCGTTATAAACTGCCAATTAAGAACGAAATAATCGATTACATAAGCTTGTAATCGATTACTTATGGCATTTATGCAATCTCTGCAAATTTTTCAGAAATCTAAACTCTAATTAAATTCAAAATTTGAATTTGTCTCTAAGTAGTTATGGCCTGGATATGCGTAATAATTGCTCCAACGTTCAAATATTCAAATTTAAACTCAGAATTTTGGTTATAAATTGGGCTTTTGTGAAGAATCATTCACACCCATTCAAGCTTTTTGCTCTATTTTTTTATGCCTTTCTCTCCTATTTTCTCCTTCTCTGTCACTACCCATTACATACCACTTTCGAAATCTGCAATGTCTACCTCTAAGAGAGTGAAAACCAGCAAAAGAAAGGCTGCAGAATCTTCTGACCTGCAGTAAATAGGTTAGATCAATGTTTCTCTAGTGAGTATGAGAAAATGACCTATTTGCAATTCAATGCCACAAAACTTGTTATGCCTCCCAAGTTCCTTGACCTTAATTGGTTTATCAAGGAGAGATTTCAGTTTCCTGCTTTGATAGAGGCTCAGGGGCTTCAAAAATTTGTTGGACGCCAGGGTACTTTTTACCCTGAGTTGGTGAAGGTATTTTTCACTTGTGCTAAGGCTAGCATGGATGGGATACTTCGTTCCCAAGTGAAAGGTGTTCCCATGGTGATAGATGAGGAAGTATGGGAAGCTATTGCTGGAATCTCCTCTGCTGGTGTGAGGAGATTTGATGAAGAAATAGGAGGCTACAACAAAATTGATAGTTATAGGCAAATGCTACAAGACCCATAAGCAAGGCTGAAGACAAGGCTTGGTGTAGGAAATCTGACTAGGGAGGATAAGTTGCTTCATTACATCATAACCTATATCCTTACCCCTAGGTCTACCAGCCATGCTCCAATCACAAATGATGATTTGCAGCTTGTGTATGGCTTGAAGACCTGTACTCAGATAAATTGGGTTATGGTTTTTATGGAAATAATGGTGAAATCCAATAGGCTGATTAGTTATAATTTCCATTATGCTGTACTTGTATCCAGGTCTACAGATTATTTTCAGATTGATGTAACTGATGAGATAGTTTATCATACTACTGATACTACCAGCCTTATTATGGAGAAACATCTGAATAAGCTTGGATTGGTAAAAACAGCCAATGGGTGGCAAATAGCTGGGCACTAACCTCAAGATGAAGTTGGAGGAGGTGCTGCTCAAGGGGGAGGAGAAGATGAAGAAGCTGAAGGAGAACCTACACCTCAACAATATTCACCATTTGAATCTCTCATGATTCAGAAAATGGATGCCTTATTGTCTCTCCATCATGAGCACAGGGCAAAAACTAATTCATCTCTTGATGAGATTGTTGGATACAGGGGGAGCAACAAGAAGAATGAAACCTATGACTTAGAACAATGTTTTGCGCTTTTCACATGCCTTGAAGATTGTAATTCAAATGAAGTGTAGGAGAAGCCAATCTTTTGATCCTTGCATTGCATGCACATAATCATTAACATGCTTAAA
This sequence comes from Glycine tomentella, assembly GCA_007407185.1. Lineage (NCBI taxonomy): Eukaryota > Viridiplantae > Streptophyta > Magnoliopsida > Fabales > Fabaceae > Glycine > Glycine tomentella. The sequence goes on from PYAF01004438.1 coordinate 55,745, forward strand.
TGTTTTCATTAAAATATCAAAGCTACTCACACTTTGAAAAAGGATTTAATTAAGTAATGTTTTTGCAAAAATGTAATTCCACTGTTTTAATCGATTACACAATAGAATAATCGATTATTTAGGAGGTGTCAAAAGAAAAATGGCTCGGAACTCGTCCAAGCCCATGACCTTTCTTCATCATTAAGCTTTTAACTCGCCCAGGCGAGCATCCTCAGGCTAAATCACTCACCTAGGCGAGCTTCAAGTTCCAAGGAGATATGATTAACTCGCCCAGGTGAGCAAACACAGGCAAAAACACTCCCCTAGGCAAGTGGGCTCAAGCAGGTGACCAAATCCTATAAATAGCCATGCAAACTTGGAGGCAAATCATCCAGGAATGAAAATTCTTAGCTTAGGAACGTAGGAATAAAGTATGATAGCTTAGGGAGAGTGAGAGAAGTGAAAATTAGTGTGGAGACTCTGTCAGAAAGAAGCGGTGATGGTTCCCTTCATCAATTCTTCCATTGAGGAGGTGTTTTCCACAATGATTGGCTAGCTTCTCTTAAGGATTGGATGTAATCTTCTTACCCCTATGTATTTCTTTTAATATTTATTTATGCATGAATCTTTTCTATTCCTCATTGGTAATTTCATTATGTTCTTAATGCTTGATTCTTATTGATCACTAGTTTCATGAAATTAGATTCTAAGCTTAACTGGAAAGTGCACTTAGAATTTGAACTGAATGATTTTACTCATTACGTTACGTTGCTAGGAATAGAGCATAATGTTTTGATTGCAAATAGCTCGTGATTATGATTATAATGGTGGGGTATTTACTTTATATGCGAGGGATCGATATTCGGTAGATATCCTAAGGATTCTCGAATGCGAGGGATTGATTCGGGGTGAAATAATGTGTGCATCAATAAGGATAGAAAATGATTTATACATGGTAAAAGTTAATTGAATACTAAGGGTATGAATGATGAAACCCAATCCCATTTTCTCATAAATATATTTCATTTTACTAGTTTCATAATTTTCCATTACTTTCGTAAATCACATGAAATTCCACTCATCCTCATTGTACATAACTATTGAACTGTCGAATTATATTTGGATTAACTGAGTAGCTCAAGTCCATGTGAAGATGATCTTTATAAATTCTGTAACCTACAATGACAATTGGTACGCTTGCCAAGAGTCTTAAAAGTGTCACCGTTTTGTTGTCTTTCCCTAACAAGATACCCTTGATCTTGTTCTCAAGTTTAGATATTCTCAGTAAGTCATCAAGTAGATTTACAAACTTTGGACATTTCTTTCTTACATCATTTCTTTCACTTTCTTTCATTGTCTATTCCTCGACATCAAGGATTGATTCTATATGAATTCACATAGTTTAATTTTATTCATCCCAAATATTTGTTGTATGGCTGCTATGTTACCTCCTTTGTTAATGACCTCTTCTCTTTGTTCTGGTGTCCACCTTGACATAAACCTAGTATATACCTTTTACTTCCTGAACAATTTATTGAGCAGAGTTGGATAGAGTATGTCTTGATTCTTGCCTTCTTCATTCATGTGATTAGTTAGATGAACATATATAAGGTGTGGCAAGTTGAAAGATAACCTTTCATTAAATCGTATAGTGCAAAGCGATGATGTCTAGAAATGGCATCCTTTGATCCATCTTTATACAAAAGGCATTTGTTGCTAGATCATGACCTTGTCAGTCATATCTCTATAAAGAATTTTTTTTTACCTTTTCCTTTGTAGCTGCTTCCCATAAGGGTCTTTTCAATCATTCATGCTTCATCAAACTCCACTGACCAATTGCCATGGTAAGAGTTTATTTTGTATTCCAGGCCAATGGCTTCTTCTTTGTGTTTCTATGAGATTTGAACTTTAACCTCACAACATATCCCACCAGAAGAGTAACAATGGCAAATTTTGGATTTCTCCAGAAGGTCCTGATGAGTTTAGGATAAATCTTCTAAGGCTTGTTGAAAAAAGCTCGTATACCATATAGTTTAAGGTTCCTATTCAGTCCCATTCCTTTCTTCTCAAGTTCTGGAATATCGAAGAAATAATCGATTCCATCTTAGCATGATCTACATCAACTTTTTCTAGTTTAGAGGTAGAGATAGGTTTGGTGTTCTCCATCGAAGAGTTGAAGTAGAGGTTATTCTGAGTTTAAGAGAGTTTAGGTGAAAGAGAGTTGTAGGTTAGGGTTCACACAAACAGTAGAAAGGATTGATTTGAGGTTAGTGTAGTTTTGAGCGGTTGTTCTCAGAAAATGTGAAGAGTTTTGTAGTTTGAATTGTTAAGGTTGAGTTGCACATAGAGTGCTTTGATATGTTAAGGTTGTTTGGCTATTTTTCCATGAATGAGTCAGCAAAAAACATTGTTCATGACCAAAGATGCACACGTTTCTGAGAGACATATTTCAGGAGCAGTTTTGTGACAATTGAATGTGCAACTGTCTATACATTGGACGCAGCATGTTTTATGAAATGCTCATGTAGTGGTTAAGTTCCTATGGACGATGGGTTCATTGGATGCTTAACAATAATGCTCAAGTATGATAGTGAGCTATGTTAAAGAATATACCTTCTTATCGTGAAATTTGATACTTATCCATACCTTGTTTTTACAACTTTACCTTAGAGAAGGTATTTGTCGCTAATCTTCTTGAGTATTGTTTCTTTATCTGACACTCTCGTCCATGGATTCAATAGATTCTTCTAGAAAGTTAATAATTCATCTACCTACAATGATTGGAAATGTTGGACTATTGATCCTTCCATAATTCATATTGAGTCTTTTTACAAAATATGACTTAAAAGACTCATCCTAATGGAATATGAGCATAGTCCATAATTCTTTTAAGTGTCAGTGATTTTCCTTTCTTTCCTAAATTATCTTGTTGAAGTTCAAGTTCATGAACTTTGAGGATACCAACAAGTTCTTCAATGGATAGATTGTCTAGGCTCTTTGATGCTCCTATCGCAGTTAGTTGTGGTTTCCACTGTCTAGGAAAACTTCTTATGATTTTGTCAATATGATCATATCTATTATGTCCTCATTTTCATCCATAGTAAACATCTCATATTTACGAGTAAAGAGACTAAGTTTGCTTTATTTTAGCTCAGTGGAACCTTCATATCTTATAATAAGAATGTCCCACATTTCCTTGATGCTTTTAAAGCTATGAACCTTTGTGTATTCTTCCTCAGACAAGACATACAATATTAGATCCTTGCTTTGGAGTTCAACATGTATCTTTACTTTTGCTCATCAATCCATCTTTACCTTGGAAGCTAATTAAGATTGTCATCATAGGGAATGTGGTTTCCATTAATTACTACATCCAGCATGTCAATATGACAAGATTCAAAAAATGCAATTATTCTTTGTTTCCAATAGTCATATCTTACACCCTTGAAGAGTGGTGGCATGTTTACACTTGTCTTTCATTTTCCATCTTTCTCAAGATCTTTCTTCCTCTACCTTGTCAGGAGCTCAACCCAAGAGGTCGAGCATTGATACCAATTGAAATAATATATATCACACTAGAAGGGGGAATTGAATAGTGTGTTGAATAAAACTCAAGTTTTTTCAAAAGATAGACAGTTTCACAAAAGAAGTTTATCATAAGTTTGAAAAAATGCTCTTAACAAGAGTGTCCATAAACATATTTTCACAAATACAATTTTATAAAAATTTGTGTGTCCAAAGATAAGATTGAAGCAATTTAAAATAAACAAGTTGTGACAAAAGCTAGAGCAAAAACACAATGTTTATACTGGTTCACTCAATCTAAGCTATGTCCATTTCTTTTTCACAAATGGTAAAGGGTTCCACTAATCACAATTGATTATAAATGAGTTTTACTCTACCACTCCTGGCTACGACAAGTATTCTCTATGCCACTCCTGGCCTACCCTTAATTTCCATTTGAGATTAAGAACACTAAATTATTCTTTCATCACTAAGCCACTCTTGACTTTCTAAACAATAGTTTGAATGAATGTATATTCAAATCTCTCAAAGAGAGGATATACACTTTATCCCGCATAGAATGAGATAACTTTTCTAAGCAAAGGATAAAATTTCTTAGTTCTGATTTTGAGCATCCAATACTTTTTGATAGAGTTTCAACACTTATGAATGTTGACTAATTCTTTTTTTGTGTTGATCCTTGAGGTAACTTTTATAGGCTTTAGGAAAATATCTATTGAGGGATCTACACCTTCCTCAAATAATTCCATTATCAATAGTTTATCTTTTCTTCTATGTGACAACTTGTTTGTTGAGGAGAGAGAAGGGGAACAAAGGTACAGTGCTTTCATGACTCTCTACTCCACTACTTGTACAATTGATTTTGTCATTGATGACATTCCTTTGGTCTCTTCCTTTATACTTGAAATTCAAATGTTAGTGAAATATCACGACATGCATCAAGAGGGAAAATTCAAATACTATAACGAGAGAATCAACCTCGAGATGCTTTCACGTGTAGGGCAATCATATGGACATTAACTAACTAAATATAAAACTTTTGTGCAAGTCACTTATTTCCTTTTGGACTTGTAAGAGCTCATAGTACATTGGTACTATTTTTCACAATGTCATTGAACGCTTGTTTAATAACAGTGCATTGGATGTTGAGTAAATGGTTAATAAAAATAAATTTGCTTCACTTTGCATGTTGGACGATAATTTATAAACACATAAGGATAGGAACTTTTACCATGTGAGCTTATATCATGTCATGTTACACTTCATGTAAGTCATTAGTCTATCAACAATTGATATCTTTATTATCATCAAAATTATGGGTATTTTGTAAAGTGACCAAAATACCACATGAAGGGGGTTGAATTGGGGTTTTGAAAAAACTTTTAAGTATTTTTGAAAACAAAAGGTTTCTAATATAGTTCAAAATGTGAGTTCAGAATGAGAGGTTGTTCTGAGCTCAAAATGGAAATTCGAGTTGCTCAGAATGAAAATGCAAGAATTCTAGAAAAATAATTCTTTTGCAGTTTAAAGCTTTTGTTTCAAAGATAATTGCTTGATAAAAAACTCTTTGTAGAAAAAAGATTAGTTTTGTTGTTAAGACGAAAAGATAATAGATTTAATGATTTGATCAAAACTAGTGTTTCATATATGTGCAAAGCAAAGTAAAGAAAGAGACAAGGGAAGAGTGCACAGAGGTTTTTATACTGGTTCACGGCAACCTTAAGCTACGTTGAGTCCCCACCCTTAAAGATGAGATTTTATTAACACAACTAGTACTCAATTGGACTAACAAACCATTAGGTTTCAACAACCTATCAATTCATTGAACTTTAACCCTAGCCTTAACTAAACCAGCTACACCACTAGATTTTTCTTCTATCAGCCACTCCTGAAGTTTACAAAAAATGGGTATGTGATTAATTATACAAATTATAGATTTTGTCCTTATAATAAGGATTCCACTCAAATACTTAATCTCACACCTCTATCTAAGATCATTACAAGCTTTGAAAGCACAATACAGAAGTGGGTCACTTTCACATAAAGGGTTGAAGCTAAAACACAAATTTCTCACTTGGAGATCTAGTACAATGTGTTGCAGATTTGGAACACTTCAACTTGTTCTTCATAGCCTTCAAAAGTGCCTCTTAAACTTGGTGCATATTTTATTTTCACATGAGATTAATTAAAAGAAATAACACAGTCCAAGACTTTACTATTGGAACTGGAGTCATCAGGCAGTTAGAGTGCCATTTCAAGCCTATCCAAAATATCCATATCCAACATACCTACATCGCGGCCTTCCTAAATGGCCATGGTTAATTAATCCAAAAAGAAATTTATGAAATTTTTTATCTATTGATTTAGCATTTTTAGTATAGTATTTTTCTATTATTCTTAGCTTATTTGACTTCTCTTAGATTCTTGTTTTCTTACTTTACCTTAGTTTTTGTCTTAGGAAAATAATTGGGCTTAATTGATAATTGTTGCTTATTTTTAGATTTTGTGCATACTTGACCTATCTTTCTTGTGTAGCACCTATAGGAAAATAGCTGCAATTTTGTTGGAGCTAAGCGTGGGCTAATTCTGTCGGTTTGAGGGTCAAATTAGGCTTAGAAGTCAGAACCTCTACACTTGAGTTTTGGGATGCGAATTTGGGTTTCGATTTGTGTAATTAGAATATTTAGTTAGTTTAGATGGGCCTAATTAGAGCCCTTCCTTTCATTATGTTTAGTCACTATATATTAGTGTAGTTAGGACACACAAAAACCGAATTTCTAGCTTCTTGTGCAAGTTTTCAGAATTAAAATCTTTTCTCTCTTTTTCTCTCAATTGTTCTTCATTGTTCTTTATTTTTCTCCTTCTTTCATCTCTATTCTTCTATTTTTTCTCACACAAATTTCGTGGATCTTCCACTAATGATGATCATGGAAGGCTAAATAATCAATCAATCCAAGGATCCAGTCCAAGCAAGGAAAATTTGAGTTCTGGTTTGGTATTCTAATTTATGTGTAAATGTTCATCTTCTTCTTCAATCCTCTTTTTGATTTTCATGATTACGAATATGTTTAGGATCGAAAATGAATTAGGTTATAGATTTATTTCCTAATTTTGAATTTTAATCATAGATTGTTTTGATGATATTTCAATCTGGTTTGTGATTTCAATTGATTTAGGAGTTAGTTCGATTGAACTGCTTCTAATGATATTGAAAGAACCTTCATAATATGATCATTATCTGAAAACTATGATAATTTGCATTTCTTGGTTTGGTGAATTTGACTGATATTCTTGAATCTGTTTTACAACATCTTTTATCAATTCTGTTAGTTTCTGCATTTTTCTTCAATTCTTGTTTGTGTTTCTGCAATTTTTGTTCACTGTCTGTAAACTGTTTGATAAACCCCCCTGCTGTTTATAAGTGGATTAGTCAGGAACCAAATTGGACTATATCTCTAAGTCGACCTAGTTAATCCTGTGCTACAGAATTATCTTAGTTTTATTTGTTTTGTAGCGATTCGACAGTCGTTATCATCTATAAAGGAAAATATCATAAGAAGGGGGTTTAATTGTAATTTTTCAAATATTTGTAAGCCTTTTTGAAACACCAAAGCTATCGTCTAATATAGCTTAAGAGTAGAAAACAAGATTTTCACAAACAAATTTGATTAAATGAACAATAGACCTTTTGGGAGTGCTTGGGGTAGCTTCATGAATGCTCAAGTATGCACTGACTTGATATCACATAGTTGGCATTCTTGATAGGTGCCAGTCAAATCCTAAGAAATGATTGTCAGATAGCTACTAAGAAGGTGCCAAACTTCTTGTAAAGGACCAAAGAGTATATGCTTTTATATAGAAGAGTTAACAACGTTGGAGATTGTAGGGTACAAAGAGCCAAATCTTGGTGGGTGCCCCGATGAGAGAAAATTGACTTCTAGATATATGTTTAGAAAGGTCAAGAGTGTGATTTCTTGTAAGAATAAGAACTAAACTCATGTTGCCTCATCTACTATGCAAGAAAAGTTCATTGCTTGTTTTTTTATTGTTATGTTAGTTAAATTGTGAGCCTATAATTGTATCTCTTTTGATTTGGTTATCGTTATTGGATGTTTTTATGTTTCCTTTGAAAAACACTTGAAAATAAAACATTGTAAAAGTTTCCTATTATAAAATTGATTTCATTTTTGTGAACCTTGTTGAACCCCGATCACATTGGTGTAATCATAATTTCAAAATTACATCTCTTTGATGCGGACCCCAAAAAATTTTTTTAGCCCCTTTTAAAATTAAATGGGTATTTGACCCCGTCTTTGAAATCTATATTAAATTGTCTTTCATTTGGTATATAGAGCTTTGTGTTTGGACCAACATAAGTGAATTTAAGAGATCTCAAAACAACACTACAAGGAGTTAACTAGGAGGCATAGATAGGTGAAGGGATTTTATGGTTTGTTTATAGCTTTTGATGCCATAGTTTGGGTGTGGAGACCCAATATGGGGTTGTATGTTTGTCCCTATCGCATGCATTTCAAGAAAAACTGTGTTTTAAACTAATGGGATGTGATGTATTTTGTTATTGATGAATAAAACTGCGAATGATGTTGTTGTTGTATTGATCGGAATTTTTGGGAAAAGTCTTAACTACAGAGGAGACTCTACCCAAAATTTTATATATGTTCTCTTTATTAAATTTTAAATGGGCTCAAGAGTTGCTAGGATACTATAGTTCTTCTCTTTAATTTATATTACAAATTATTATGTGATTTATGTTGTCTGAAGACCTAGGGAATGTGAAATCCCAAGCATGAGTTTATATGTATATATGTGGAATGTGATTACTTGTGATGTTGATGACATTGAGATGAGATGATATTGATGATGTCATTGATATGAATGCATGTTGTGTATGCACATAGGGGGTATAGTTACCTTGTCTAAATATCCATGAAAAGGAAAGGGGATTAGTTTAAAAATATTATAAGCGTCCCTGGAGAAGGAAGGGGATTGTTTAAATTTTTTAACTATCCAAGGTCAGTGTGTTGTTGGAGCCTATTTTCATATTGAATAATTGTGTGGAAATAGTATAAACTTGTTAGTAAGTACAAGTGGTTCTTGATGAGGAAAAATCCTGGTACTTGGGGGTATTTCATGAAAATACAATGAACACACTTCAAATAACCAAGAGGGAGGTGAATTGGTTAAGATAGTCTTTAAAAACTTTTCTTTAAAACAATTTGCGGAATTAAAACTTGGATCGTATCACTCAATCACCCTTGATCAAAAACAAAGTTTTCTTTCAATCTTAAATCACCTTGGAAAGCATATAATGACTGAAAAACTTCTTGTTGATTGTATATTGATTTCCAAATAATAGCAATGAAAGAAACACAGATAAAGAATTCAACACACAACAATTTATACTGGTTCACCTCACAAACTTGGAGGCTACATCCAATGTCTTCCAACCAACACTAGGTTAGAGTTTTCACTATATCAAATTATTCTTTTACAAGCACAGCAAGTGACAATCTCTATCAATACTAGACAAAAATTTTGAACTCTAAAACACTATTAGAATACAAATCACCAAGATCCTAAGAACCCTACTTAGATCTTCAAACCTAGAGAACCCTACTCTAGAATGCTTGAAAAGAATCAATTTGAAATATCACAACAAAACAAAATATTAGAAAATCTAAAAAGAAAGATTCAAGATAAACACAACGTGTGATCCTTCATGTATGAATGAATGAATTAACTGTAAAGACTATGAATATCTCACACTTAACCAAGAGGGGGGTGAATTGGTTAAATCAAGGTATTTTAAAATTTCTTTAATCAAAATCAGAGTTCCTAGGATCTTTATCACTTTTCAAAAAACAAGAAACCTTATTCAATCAAGTAGCTCAGCCCCAAGGAATTCAATGGTTCAAAACTGACTTTGTTAGTCAAGCAATTTAATCAAGAACACAATGAATACAATGAGTTAAAAGATAGAGAAGCAAAACACAAACAAATTTATACTGGTTCACTTCAACACTAGAAGCTACATCCAGTTTTCTTCCAACCAACACTAGGTTAGAGTTCCACTATTATAATTTTCAGTTCTTACAATCAATTACAATGTCTCCTTTTATCAACCGTAGATAAAGTACATAAATCTAAAACCCTATTAGATTCTAAGAGACAAGAACCTGAGAACACTACTCAGTTCTTCCACCTAGAGAACCCTTTCTCTAGTTTCAAGCAAGAACCCAATTACAATAGCCAAAAATACAAAAAAAATCCAAAATGAAAATTACAAACAGATTAAGGAGAGAAACAACCTGATGATTCATATTGCGTTTTGTCGAGATGCATCAAAAATAATTTAACTAAGCTAATTCTATAGAACAGGGTTAACCTAGGTCGACTCAGAGACACGATCAATATGTTTCTAGCTTCAAATCATTGGTAATAATAAGGGGGAATTTTGTCGAACAGTTGGTATGCGCAAAGTAAAACATGCAAGAACACAAACTAAAATTAAAGAACAAAGCAGAAATTAACAAGATTATCAAGGAGTAAAGTAAAATAGATTAAAGAGCATCAATCCAATTCACCAAATCAAGCTATTCGAATCATCATCATTCTCATAAGTTGATTCTATCATGAACATTCATTCAATCTCAATAGAAGCAGTTCAATCGACTCTACTCCTAAATTAATTGAAACCACAACCCTAACTGAAATATCATTCAATTAATCTTGTGATTATCATTCGAAATTAGGACATGAATCCATAATCCTAACTCGCTTTCAATCCTAATAGCATTCATAATCATGAAAACATAATAGATATTGAAGAAGAAGGTGAACATTCAAATAGAATTCGAAATACCAAACCGAAACTCCAATTCTTCTCTTGCTTGAGTTGGATCCTTGGATTGATTGATGATTTAGCCTTCCATGATGATCACCAAGGAAAGCCCCATGAATTAAGTGCAGAAAAATGGAAGAATAGCAAAATGGAAATGAAGAAGATGAAGAACAATGAAGAACAAATGAGAGAAAATGAAGAACAAGCTTTTGATTCTAAAAACTAAAGAAAAGAAATATAAAACTTGTTTATTGAATTGTTAAGTGTTGTCCAAGTTTCACTAAAGTCACTAATATATAGAGTGACTAAGTTCTAAAAATAGAATGTGCCATAAACAAACCCAACAATCTAATTATTTACTATTTACACCAACAAAATTAAAACTCGCAGCCAAATTACAAGTGCAGAGGTTCCAATTTAGAAGCTTAAAATGACCCTCCAAATGACAGAATTGGCCTCGGGCTATTTCTAGCAAACTTGTAGATCTTTTCGTTATCTTTTCAGGGACTCCTAGAATGCTCCATTCGGATTTCCATAGCATTCTATAGCCCCTGCACAAGTCAGATATGTTAAGTGAGCAAAAATCCAAAAATACGCTACAATTAGCAATTAAGCCCACTTACTTGCCTAAGACAAAACTGAATTAGAATGGGAAAATAAAAGTCCAAAAGACGTCAAATAGGCTACGAATGATAGACAAAAATGTAACTAAAAGCACTCTATCAATGATCCAATATATGCAATGCAAGATGAATTTACCAGATCAGGTTGAATGATTACAAATCAATTAGCATAACTTTCCTTAATCTTGAAATCGCTTCAAGCTCCAAGAATGAGTCAAACACTCATGATCAAAGCACAATGGAGCAAGAAACAATTGAACCCTTAGAAAACACTTTAGAATGCTCACAAAACTGTTTAAGCTCAGAAATAAGTATGGGTAATGTTCCACAAATTTAGAAAAGCAGCCGAGCATCAGTCCTATTTATAACAGATTTTTGTAACTGTCTGTAATCGATTAAACGCGCCTAATAATCGATTAACACACTCATGTAATTGATTAAATAAACCTTGTAATTGATTAAAATGTTCAACATAGTTTCTGGGCATGAGCAACGAGCAAAATAATCGATTATTCCGTCCTGTAATCGATTAAGACAGGAGACTTAGAATAACAAAATACACTGTGTAATCGACTAGGTGACCTCGACAGTTGCTGTCAAGTTTTCCTAAGTGTGAGTGTCATGAGGACGCGCTTAGGCTATTTTCTTTCGAATGGTACCACATTTCATTTGAGAGTTAAGTCAGATGCATGCATCATTCTGAGCATAATTGATTTGAATTGTTGAAAAGTTGGTGACTAGTTTGCTAAGTGTGTGTCAAACTGATAGATTATTGAGAATGATTGTGATTGTTTGTTATTGTGTCCTTTCTAATCATTGTCATCTAATAGTCGTTAATCCTTTGCAATAAACTCACACTTGCATTTTATATCATGTGGTTGGTGTCTGCGATGATCTCGAACTTTCACTCGTGGGAGTAGATAAGCAGTAATAGGTGTCTTTGGAGGGAGGTGATGTAAGTCTAAACCCATTAGACGTTAGTTACCCAAATCTATGTAATAGCTTGAATTTTTAAACATATGTTTAAGCCTGGATTAAGCACGTGTTAAGCTTAGGATTAAGCTTATAAATGAGGAGATATTATTAGGCCTTGGAATCCCTTGAAAGGAGGCTTAAACGCTTGAGAAAGAGTGGAAATAGGCTATTCTGGCCTGCGGCGCGACCCACGTGAAGTGCGGCGCGACCCGCGCC
>PYAF01004438.1:68024-82242 GCA_007407185.1 Glycine tomentella
ATTATACAGAACTTTGATATTATGTATACGAGACTTTCCCTGAGTACATGTATATGTTTATATTGTAGTTACTCTGCCTAAAGCTCTGTTATCTGTCTTATTTATGTTGTTTTGATAAACTGGATCAGCAGGGGCGTGATTTTATGGTTCTGTTGTGTGATTCCATACATAATGTATCAAGAAAACGATCCTATGTTTCTGCTGAACTATTTTAATTATGTTTTATACGCTTATATGATATTATTAATGATAACACGTCGGAGGCCTACGGGGTGTTACAATCTACCTTGCAATGAAACCCAATCTTCAAGCTTGTTCAAAAACACAAGTTGTCCAAACTTCTTGTGAAACACATAGCTGGTTGGAAGCTTTAATTTGCAGTAGTGGAAGATGAAGAAAGGTTAGGGATGGAGATGGAAGAGACCATGGAGAAGCTCTCCAATAAGTCTAGGAAGAATCGCCACAACAGCATTGAGAAGTCATTGATAAGACCCAAGAGGTTCTTGCACAAGAACAAAAGAGAAACTCTCACACAAATTTCAGATTTGCATTAACATGAAAAAGTTGTTACATTCAGTTTTTGGGGCATCTTATATAGCCACAAAATTACAACCCAAATGCACATGAAATGACAAATTAAAATGAAGCTTGTAATGCAAACTAAAGAAGCCTGATGCAAGCTAAATGAAGCTTGAGGTGCAAGCTTCCCTAAGTGATTCTTGGCTGAACAAACACGCCTAAGGTGCAGTATTTTAAGCCTCTAAGTGCAGCCAACAAGCTTACTTAGGTGCTACACAAAATACACACAAGTGCACCTACACCTTTTTACTCAATTGCACTCACTACTTTTACTACTAACAAGTGCTGGAATTTATGGAATTAAATTGAACTTGAGACATCAAAATCCAGCCCTTGTTATCCTTGAGTTGGTGTGCTCTTCATGCTTGTCCAAGTTAGCTTTGATGTGGTCTTGAAGGGCTTGGGTTCTAGCTTTTGTCATGGATCCTTTAAAGTTCACCAAAGGAAGTTCTTCAAGCTCTCCTTCTAGACCTTTAGCTTGCAATGAACCTCCATCATTCCCTCCTTCTTGAAAGGAACTTGACCTCAAGTTTTCTTCCTCACTTGTACCTACATCACACAAAGAAAGATCACAAACATTGAAAGTAGTACTCACACCATACTGACTTGGCAACTCAAGTTTATATGCATTATTGGTGATTCTCTCTAAAATCTTAAAAGGTCCATCTTGTAACACCCTTCCAATTACTTATTATGCTTAAGTTATAATATGTAACTAAAAGATTTTAACTTTTCTAAGGTAAATTTTTTAACCAAAATCGATTGAGACAAACTTATCTCAATATTAGAAATTTAATTGTATTATGAAAATTACGCTTTATATAGAGCCTGTTGAGAATTTTTGGTTTCTTTATTAAATTCTAAACATAGAAATAATTTGTAAATAATATTTCATAAAATAATATTAATGTCTATATATTACAAAGTATATAGGAAAATACAATAAATCTTCAATATTAAAAGAAATCTTTCAGCTTGTCCGCAATTTGTAGCTGCTCCTCTTGATTTACCTGTCTGGAATGACACAGGAACACACTAAAATAGTGAGAATTCCAAAGAATTCCCAGTAGATTCAAAACCATGTCATCGTCATCATTTCAGCTACGTCGGTTTATTTTGAAAACGTGTTCCTATAGACTCATCTACACATCTAATTCATTTTATATTTTTAAAACATATATTCCGATGTAGATTCATTTTATCCATAAAAACAACTTGAATTACTTTTATATTCATACTATAATAAAACTATTTATCTACACATCAAACCTTCCAGACACAAGATACCATTCATTCAAGTAACTAACAAAACAACACATTACTTTCATTTCAAACAAACAGTTCCAGAGTCTGTGGATCTAGACACATCCCAAATCATTTTATGGATCCCAAACCAATAAATAGTTCCAGAATCTTTACATGGATCTGGACATATTCCAAATTACTTATGGATTTGGTACCAAAACCTCAAGTCACTCTATGGACATGAGCATCCAAGATCTCTCTATGGATCAAGGACCTTTCCATATCACTCCATGGATATGAAGCAAAACCTCAAGTTACTCTATGGACATGAGCATCCAAAATATCTCTATGGATCAAGGATCTTTCCATATCACTCTATGGATATGAAGCAAAACCTTATGTGACTCTATGGACATGAGCATCCAACATCTCTCTATGGATCAAGGACCTTTCCATATCACTCTATGGAAATGAAGCAAAACCTCATGTCACTCTATGGACATGAGCATCCAAGATCTCTCTATGGATCAAGGAACTTTCCATATCACTCTATGGATATGAAGCAAAACCTCATGTCACTCTATGGACATGAGCAATAGAATTCAATTCCAAGATCTCTCTATGGACCTTGCTTTTCAACCACAACAACAACCATGGAACAATTCTCATCTCATTGAATCAAAAACATAATGAAACTGTTGTGATTCGGTGACACTACAAAAAATTAAATTGTAACTTTGTTTAACATATGTCATCATTGGTCAAAACACATGTGCACACAAGTTAGTGTTTGCAATCAATTAAACATTATTATTAGTCCATAAGTATCTCTATCATCATAACATAAGCAAGATCAACAAGTCCACTACTCATTTATCACATGCTGAATCTAAAATATTAGATTTTCTCATTCAAGTTCATACAAATATAATTAGTCACAACAGCCCAAGAACATCATAACAACAAGATTTCTCACCACATATGATACGATTCTTCCTATAATATGTGCTAATCTACAAGTCATTAAATTCCCCGTTTTTTAGTATGTTAAACTAGACTTCCTAAGATTTCCAACAAGGTATCATATGCCTTCATTGAAGTAATAAAGTTTTAGATTTAGCATATTAAAGTCTACACTTCAAATCTGCCAGCATGCTCAAAATGGAACACTCACATCCTTTCTTGTTTTCATGACTGCAAGCAGTACACAATCTAGATTTGGCTAAAGTTTTTATATGTTATAGTTAACATCTAGATCTTTAATTCCATATATCATAAGCCTAATTTGAGTAAGAAATGAGAGATATAAATTTTTCAAAACGGCTGGCATTAGTTATTTGGGTGTGGATAGTTTTGAACAACTTGTGTTCAAATAAATTTTGAGCACTATTTATTGCTTCGTTTGGTCCAATATTTTAGGACAACCTAGAGGACATCCTAAGATTTAAAATAAGTAGTCAAACACCTTATTTGGTTAAGTACAAAGGAAGATATAAAATTCTAAAAACAGTCCAAAATTCAACTTAAAGTCATTCGAATAATTTCAAGAATCAAGTGATAAATAAACTTAAACCTACACCTACCTTGAGCATGTTTGCTTCCAATTCTTCCAAATATTCCAAGTATTTGGCTGCACCTCAAGGTCTTGAAGGAATGAAAATATTATCTTGTATTAGATGGTTTGGAAAGAATAGAAGAAATAGAGGTGAAGGTTACGGTTTGAAGACACTAAAGAAGTGAGGAGAATGAAAAACAAAGTGAAGACTGAAAAGAAGGAAAGTGGCCATGAGGTTTGAGAATGAGAGAATAAGGTGCAGACTATTTTTAAATCAAGGAGTATTTATAGTAAAAAAAATTAGTTAGGATGTAACTTAGTTAGTCTTTGGTTTGGTTCTAATGTAACTAAGTAATCATGACCTAAAGATATTTTAATCTTATGTATTAAATGCATGCTTACTAAGCAAAAAGCCAAGATTCCCTTTGTTAAATGGCTAAGTGCACGTGGAATGCTTGCCTTAAGGAGCTTGTTCTCTTTTCATCTTAGTCACATAAGGCATTCACGGTTACACACACACACACACGACTACTTCAATTTGCATCTTCTTTTGTTTTTGCTTAAAATCATACACACACATGAAAGATAGGGCCATGAAGCCCGAAGGAATGTGAGAAAAATAAAATTTTTCAAGCGAAAACACACATACCACACAAGAATCATTCTTTAGGACATAGATGTTACCTTGATTATATTCGAAACTTGATGATCAAGGATAGGCTTGAATATACAAGCCCTCTAATGTTGATCCACACAACTTCTTGTCAAGACTCAAGAACACTTCTTGAAGACCACTAACAAACACCAAAGGACGCAGGCTAGGCGCACCAATGGAGAGGAAGAAGGTTAGGTTTCAAAATGTTTTTACTTATCTAAGAGACTCACCAATAGATGATATTGGAGGCTGAACTATGATCACAATAGCACACTTTATAGAAGAGTTTGTGTCAGATTTTTTTAACCAAAAAAATATGATTATGGAGCACCCACACATGAAGATAAAGTGGTGTTCTTTGCATTTCAACAATTTCCAACAACCTCCCATCATATCCTCCTAAGACCAAGTCAATTACTTGGGAATTATTTTGTCAAATTATAATTAAATATCAGCCGTATGTAAGCCCCCTAATCAGCCCTCAAACTTCTTCCTAAAATCTAGGACATGATCATGATAAGATGCTAGTTGAATTCAAATTCAAATCTAGCTCTTATCTTCTCCTTTTGATATGAAACTAACTACTATAGATAATTCATATTTAAATTCAAATATTTAAATTCAAATATTTAAATTCAAAATTTAAATTATCAAATTTAAATATTAGATAATTAATTTAACTATTTAAATTAATTAATAATGTCTTGGACTATCCAAGCCCATTAACTCCATTCATACGCCCCTCTCTCTTTAAGACAGGTATCCAAACTCCTTCTTGGGCCAACAACCATTATGTGGCCCAAAACCTTTATAGCTATAATGTCATGACAATAAGTGTTAGTGTGTGACCCATTAGGCCCAACATAGTTACTGACATAAATGAGTTTGGGCCCAACAAGGCCACTATCCATTTAATGACAACACAAAGCACTAGCAATGCTTTGTTGCCCTAGAACTAGTTAGGTAAATGACAAGATCATCCTATTAAATCTATTTGGTTTCCGTATGTATTTCCTTTCGTCTCGGTTACCTTCGCATAAAACATAGGGTAAGGAAACGTATCAGCCCTTGCGGTCTAGTGTAAGCTTTAATACGAAATAGGGAGTCTTCAATTTTACTGACTCTAAAGGCAAATCATCTCATGATTTCTTTTACTATGCATAGATTCCCGAGTCCCGTAAATGTCATCCCGATTTCTCCGGTTTACAGATAACCTAATCTCTCACAGAGATTTGACGAATTCCTTCTGCTAGTCACCCTAGACTTGTGTTCTTTCAGGACATGCCCAAAGGTATACCTATGTGTTTCCATGTTTCAGGCAAACGAGGTATACAATCAAAAAATGTCTTCTAGAACACAATCTAGGTGAAAACTTCTGGTCTAAGGAAAGACACACCCAAATAATAAGAGATTACTCTAATGATACTATCTATGAGATTTCCTCATAGAGTTTCTTTGTGGGTCCATTCAATGAGAGCTATACCCTTATAGGTCCACCCACGACTTTAGCTATTCACCACCTCGGTTTGGCCATCCGTTTGCTGGCGACAAGTTGATGAAAACAACAGTTTTGTACCAAGCTTACCCCATAATGTCTTCCAAAAGTGGCTAGGGAACTTTGTGTCTCTATCACTCACAATGCTTCTCGGCAATCAATGTAGTCTCACCACTTCCTTGAAGAAGAGATTGACTACTTCACAAGCATCATCACTCTTGTGACAAGGAATGAAGTGTGCCATCTTTGAGAACCTTATGGTGATGTTGTTTATTGCCCTACAATCTATGCACATTCTCCAAGTTCCCTCCTTTTTAGGTACACGAATAATAGGCATGGCACAAGGGCTCATGCTCTCACGGATCTGCCCTTTGTCAAGTAGCTTTTCCACTTGAGTTTGTATCTCTTTTTCTTTCATGGGTGAGGTCTTATATGCTGCCCTATTAGAGAGTGAACAACCTGGAATCAAATCAATTTGGTGCTCTATGCCTCTTAAAGGAGGCAAGCCATTAGGAACTTCCTTTGGAGAAACATCTTCATATTCCTCCAAAAGTGATTGCATAGCTTTGGGCAATTTTTCTCCTTCTTTTTCAACATTTGAACAAAGAGAGTTAGGAACCATATAATAAAGAGGTTGTTTGGCTAATAACACTCTCTTGATTTCCTTTTCACTCAAGAAGAAACTCTCTTTAATCTCATGAATTTTTTTACTCTCATTTTCTTTCTCTTTTTTTTTCTCCTCACTAGTTTTTCTCTTTGGTAGCTCATTATTCTTGCCCTTTTGTGTGCAATATTTATTTTCAAGTGCAGTATTTTTTTTCAACTCTTAAATTCTCTTTTCTTTCATCCTCACTTGATCCTCACACACTTGTTTAGGAGTCAAAGGTCTCAAAATAATTTTCTTGCCTAAGTGCTCAAACTCAGAAGTGTTCTCCATGCCATTGTGTATCACTTTTCCATCATATTGCCAAGACCTAACAAGAAGAATATATCCAGCCTCCATAGGTACAATATCACAAAGAACCTTATCATTATAAGCATTACTAGAAAAAGGAATAAGCACTTGGGAATTTACCACAACTTCTCCACTTTCACTAAGCCATTGTTGTTAGAATTGAGGAAGCTGAAGCCAAGTAACCAAGAAGATTGAAGTATATGAGTTTTGATTTTTTACATGCCCAATCAATTTGATGGCATGTGTAATATTTTTTAATGCTTGGTTCAGTTGATAAAGCCTTATAATCCTCATTAGCTTATGATAATTTATGCATTCATACATACATTTGATTAGATTTAATCATGTAGTAATAAGAAAATTAATAGAAATTCATAAAGGCAACTAGGAATTTATAAAACAGTTTATCACTGCTTTAATTGATTACATAGGTGATATAATCGATTACAGCATGTGTGTGCTTTCTAGAAAATTGCCTTATGAACATTTTAATCGATTACCATTGGTTCGTAATCGATTAAATAAGCTTAACACAAAATTAGAAAGTTTCTGTGATAATCGATTATCTTGAGAAATAATCGATTACATAAGCTTCTGCATAAATTTACATAGCATGTTCATCTGGTTTAATCGATTACTAGATGTTTGTAATCGATTAAATGTGCTTTGATGAGTTTTAGACATAGTCTGTGTTAATCGATGAAATGGGAACTTAATCGATTACTTATGTGCATTTAGAAAACTGAGTTCATCTGGAATAATCTATTACAAGATGACTTAATCGATTATTTTGTTCGTGACAAATTTTCGGATTCTTGATGAACACTTTGATCGATTATCTGGTGAAAAACAGAGATATATAATAACCATGGTTTAAAGCTTATTTTTTTGGGTTTTGCTGTGAGCCACGCCAGGAGCGTGGGAAGTGCTCCAAAAATTGGTTTTCTTCTGCCAGCCCACGCTGGCAGTGTGGGAGTCACGTCAGAGGCCTATAAAAGGCCCAAAAGCTTGGAAACCTCAGTTTTTCTCTCCTTTCTTCTTCCTTCTTCATCCAGACCTCCATTTTTGCTTGTCCAAGCTTTTTAGGACCTTATATGAGGGCCTAAACACCTCCCTTAGACCTTTGAGTGTGAGAGGAACTTATGGAAGCTTGAATCCTTCAATTTCTGCTCTTGAAAAACCCCTTTGAGTGAGGAGTGTTTTTCTCAGAGGAAACACTCAGAGAACTTGAGATTGGCGAGGACCCACGGCGTATAAAGGACATCAAAGCTCGAGGAAGCTGTCCTGAGGTCTTTCAGGTTGCCACTGAGGTAAGAAACTCAAGTTTCTCCGATTGATTTTGAGTTTTGGGGGTTCCTGTGAATAGTGACCCATATGTGCTGGGGCTAGAATTAGCCCAGGGTCCTGTAGAGAAACTTCTTTAGAGCGATGAATAGATGAAGGATTAGCTTTCAGTTTCTGATTTAGATAACTTTGGATTTTGCCTCTGTGGCTTGTATGTGTGGCTTAGTAACAAAGTCACTTGTGGTTTAGAAGCCAAGCCAGAGCTTTGTTTATGTGGTGTTGAGCCTATAAAGCTAGTGGAATGATGCCCTGGTTGAGGGTTAGATCGTTCCAGAGTTATGTGGATTATGAAACTGAGGTGAGCTAATGCTCAGACCTCTGTGTGTATTGAGTCTGTGATGACTCAGATGGCTTGTATTCAGCCTTGAGGGACCATGTATGGTTTATGGGTAGCCTAGTGTGGGCTGAGCTTGTGTTGAACCCTAGGTTAGGGGAATTCGGTTATGTTATGTACTGTGACTTGAATGCCTGATTGACTTGGTTTTGATATAAGATTGCATATGCCTTGTTTAGGGCGTGATTTTGAGACTGTTGGTGGCAGGAGCCATAGAGCAGGGACAGGATCACAGACTGAGACCGTGCCAGGTAAGTTCAGTGTTCCTGGGGATGAATTCCCGTTTTGGTTGCACACCACACTCCTGGGGAGTGTTGGTCATGATTCATGATGCATGCATTGGCTGTGACATTGCTTGTATTGATATTGTGTGCAGTTGTATGGGATAAATGTATGTTGTGATTGAGATATATCTGTTGGCCAATAGATAAATACCGGCATTGAGGAGCTCTGCCATGTATTCAGGCATTGAGGAGCTCCGCCAGGCATTGAGGAGCTCTGCCATATATTTGATATGATACTGACGTTGAGGAGCTTTGTCACAGCGTTGAGGAGCTCCGCCAGGCATTGAGGAGCTCTGCCACCTGGTTATATGTTGAGAATATGATATGATGAGGGCCAGTTTCCCCTGAGTATAAGTGTTGTATAATTGATAATCTGCCCATGTGTTATTTTATCTGTCTTTATGATGTATGATGTGAGAAACTGGATCAGCAGGGGCGTGATATATGTTTCTTGTGTGTGTTATCTGATATATTTGTTATTCCATACATAATGTATCAAGAAAAGCGATTCTGTGCTTCCGCTGAGATTTCATTTTGATGTTTTAAGTGCTAACCTGATATTATTAATGATAACGCACCGGAGGCCTACGGGGTGTTACAAGATACTTGTCTAAACCTTGTGTTAAACACTTTCTAAAGTTTTCAAGAGTATTTAAGGTTGATTTTAGTGAGAAAATCAAATATGATACAGATAATGAAGAATTACTTGTGTTGCTAGTCATAATTCTCAAGGATTGATGAATTGTTCAAGCTAGTGTCAAAGAAAGCTTCAAGAAAGAACATTATTCATCTATTACATATATTCTCAGATTGATTGAATCATTCATATCATTAAATTAGCTGAGGAATATAAGGTGACATCTTTCTTGAACTCTAAGCTTGATTTTTGATTGATATTTGCTTTGTTATTGTGTTGTAATTCCATATAACATTTGTATTCTTTAAAGCTTTTTCCAGAGAGGATTTCTAGAGGGAAGAACAGAGAGTGGATCTCTGGTTCTTGGTCTTTTGAAAAGTCAATAGGGTATAGGTTTTGAATTTTACTTAGGGTGGGTAAGAGAGATCATTTGTAAGCTTGTAAAGAACAAATATTTGTTATAGTGGAACTATGACCAAGATTTGGTTAGAAGAAAACTTGATGTAGACTCTGGGGTTGAGAGGTGAACCAGTATAAATCTTGTGTGTTTTAATATCTAAGTTTGTATTTCATTATATTCTTGAAGTATAGAATTTGTTCATTTTACAAACTTTGTTACAGCACAAGAGTGGTTTGATTGGTGAAGAAAAAATGTTTTTCTAATTGGTTTTGAAAGATACGATCTTATTGAAAGTCTTTTGTCGTTATAAATCTTGAAAGAAAATTTTAAAACTCTGAGGTAAAACCAATTCACCCCCCCCCCCCCGCCTCTCTTGGTTATTTGCATAAGTGTTCATTATATTTTCAATTGTAGCTTGTATGGCCTTGGATGCTTTGTGGTTGGCAAGTGTAATTTCTCAACAAGCCTTGTACTAGCCACATTGGTGCAGCTCCCTCCATCAATGATAAGTGAACATACTTTCTTCTCAACTAAGCACCTTGTGTGAATAATATTTTCTCTTTGAGTCTCCTATTTTTCTAGGAAAAAATTGCTCAACATTCTCCTTACCATCAAGAGATCACCCTCCTCGGCCTCCACTAGTGTAAGCTCTTCTTCTTCTTCACTTGAATAACTATTTGAGTCACTCGAAGACTCAATCTTTATGCCTCCATCCTCAAGCAAAATCATTGTTCTCTTGTTGGGACATTGGGAAGCAATGTGACCCTTACCAAGGCACTTAATGAAAATACAATGAACACTTATGCAAATAAACCAAGATGGGGGTGAATTGGTTTTACCTCATAGTTTTAAAATTTCCTTTCAAAAATTTATAACAATGGAAGACTTCAAAAGGATCTTATATATTAAAAACCAATTTAGAAAACAATTTACTTCATCAATCAAATCACACTTGTGTTGTAACCAAGTTTGTATGATGAACAAATTCTATACTTCAAGAATTTAATGAAATATAAATTGAAATCTTAAAACACACAAGATTTTTACTGGTTCACCTCTCAACCTCAGAGGCTACATCCAGTTTTCTTCCAACCAGATCTTGGTTAGAATTCCACTATAACAAATCTCTGTTCTTTACAAGCTTACAAATGATCTCTCTTACCCTCCCTAGGTAAAATTCAAAATCTACTCCCTATAGACTTTTCAAAAGATCAAGAACCAGAAATCCCCTCTCTGTTCTTCCCTCTAGAAATCCTTTCTAGACAAAGCTTTAAAGACTACAAATGTTATATGAAATTACAACACAATTACAAAACAAATATCAACCAAAATCAAGCTTTAGGTTCAAGAAAGATATCACCTTATAATCCTCAACAATTTACAATGATATGAATGATGCAATCAACCTTAGATTATATGCAATAGATGAATATAACTCTTTCTTGATGGCTTTCTTTAAGCACTAGCTTGAACAATTTATTCAATCTTTGAGAAACAACACTAAAAACACAAGTAACTCTCCATGAAACTCATCCTATTTGATTATCTCACTAATCTCAGTCTTGGGTACTCTTGAGAGCTTTAGAATGTGTCTATCACAAAGCTTGCACGAGTATTTCTGTTTTTCTCACTTAGTCTAACACAGACCCAGCTGTTCTATTTATAAAAAAATAGTTTTAACTAACTGTAATCGATTAATTTGTCAATGTAATTGATTATTTTAACTATTGCAATCGATTATTTTAATCAGATAATCGATTAAAGTGTTCATCAGAAATCTGGAAATTTGTCACGAACAAAATAATCGATTAAATCATCTTGTAATCGATTAATCCGGATGAACTCATTTTTTTCAAAGCACACATGTAATTGATTAAGTTCCTATTTAATCTATTAACACAGACCATGCCTAATGTAACGCCCTGAAATTTCAATAACCAAAAATAGATGTTAGATGTATTTTTTATGTTATTTGACTATTTGATTAGTTTATAATTAGTTGAAATATTATTTGGATTCTCCATGTGCAATTGCTTGGTGTAGGTATCAAGTTATGCAGAGTTTGTTTGAGCTGCGTTGAATTGTGTGATTCCGAGTTTGACCCCAAAACCTATTTTAGTATAATCATCATTATAGATTGGTTAACCGTTGGATCTCCTTCAAATTTTAAAGCTAGCTTTTAACCCATATATCTAACTTTTAACCGTTGGGATTGTCAACATAACGTCTGTAACGTGAGAAATTAATTTTTCACTGAGGCAGAAAATTCTAGAATAGGGTCAGCTCGCCCAGGCGAGTTTTGCAGGCATTTTTGCTCACCTGGGCGAGTGGAGGTGGTGCTGAATACGTTTTTAAGCTTCCAAGTCACGAAAATGGAGGTCCTTCCTCCTCCAAGTAGCTCCAATGATACAATCCTAAAACCAAGGCAAGTGAAGGAAGACTTGGAATTACACATGGAAGCACTTCCTTTGGTCATTAAAGGGCCAATGACAAGGGCTAGGGCTTAAATACTCCAAGATCATATACAATCCAACCTCAATCTCTTGGAGAACCATGGAGAAGGCTACAAAATGCTGAGTTTATCTATTGTAATCGATTACAAGTAGCCTGTAATCGATTAAATACTTTGTATAAATGTTAGATTTGTCAATAGCTCTGCAGTAATCGATTATTCCGTCTTGTAATTGATTACATGGAAGTGTGAGTTCATGTGAGTTCCTGTGATAATCGATTATTCTGTCTTGTAATCGATTACCTGGTTTTGGGAGCTCCTGTGATAATCGGTTATTTGGTGAGATAATCGATTATTTTGTTCATGAGTAAGTTTTCAGGCTGATATGAGCAAAGTAATCGATTAACAAGAGTTAGTAATCGATTATTTGGTTCAAAATAATCGATTACCATTCGAAATAATCGATTATTACCATTTTTGCTGCAGAAGCGCTATTTTTCAGTTTTAAGTAGTTGTTGGATAGCTTTCCTTGGAAGCTACATTTGTATTTCATTAGGACGCATTTGCATTTCGTTTGGCTTTAGATTCGTGGTCTATATAAACCACATCACAACAGATATAAGGACTTTTTGGTTGAATGAAATTAGAATGCACTTTCTGTGTAAGAGGTTGAGAGTTATTTTCCCTTGTTCTTAGTGAAGAACTTCTTGTTTCATATCAATAGCTTCTGAGCTATTGTGGTGATTCTTGCAAGAATTATTGGAATTCTTATTCCATGGTGTCAATCCAAATCCACTTCTAATCTTCTTCCATTGTTCCACTTCCTAAATCACAAAAACCTAAAAGTTGTCATAAAATAGAGCATTTCATACTTTGTTTTCCTTTTCATTGAAGAATTGATTCCACTGCAAGGAAAATCGGGGCAAACAAGACTTGATTCAGTTCAGGAGTCCATCATTTGGTGTCTAAAGCTTTAACCTTGTGGAATTCTTCTTCAATTTCAGTTTTGGGATTCTTCAAAGGTAAAATTCTGCATTAGAGTCAAAAATGAAAATCCTTAAGAATTCCTTGTTTCTTGATGTTTTCTTGTGATTCTTAGTGTTGTAGCTTTGTTAAGTGTTGTGTTACAAAAACCCTAGGTTTTCTTCAAGTTTCCTTGTGAATTCTTGTTCTTCATATTTCTCATGTTCTTCATGTGTTCTACATAGTTTACCCAATTTCTAGCTTTGATTCTTGTCAAATTGTGTTAGTATTGTTGTTGTGCTGTGTAATACTTTGTTTTGATTTCAATTTCGTGCTTGATTTGGAGCAAGTGTTAGAAAAAAACAAAGAGAAAAATTGCATCAAGTGTTATTAGAAAGCAAAAGAAATAGTGAAAGGTAGCTGGAAAACAGAAAACTAGAAGCAAGCTACAAAATTACAAGTTTCAAAATTGCTTGAACAACAAAAAATCAGTAAAAGTGTATGACATTAGAATTGATGAAATGTTTTTCAACAATTGAAGTCATTGGCATATCTTTATTGTGAAGTTTGTTAAATCTGAAGTATTCCTTGAGTTGTCTCGTAAATTCCAATTTGTGTAGTCCTTTCTAAATTGTGCTTTGTTGTTTGTCTCTTTAAAATTCCAAAAGTTTTGTCTTAGAAGTTTTCTATTCTTTGGACTCTTAAGCCTTGTCTAGAATCATTTCATATTTCACTATAACAAAGAGGCTTGATTGGACTTGAAGTTTTGGCCTAAGAACTAAAGAGAGAATAAGAGTGGAAAAAGGCAAGAGAGAATATTATAAAAAAAGCCTTGAAAGTGTGCAAACACGAGAGTAAGAGTAAACACTTAGAGAGTGGTGAGGAATTTCTTATATATACTTGTGTTTTGCTAACAATTTTTGTGAAGGATGAGTTCAAGTGGAGGAGATGTCTTGTCACCTTAAACTTCTAGGTTGATGAGAGCCATGACTAAGCAAATGGAGAAATTGCAAACTAGAATGGATGCAAAATTTGAAGAGTTATAAAAGGAGAAAACGAGTAGTTCTATGGGTAGTGTGCATGGATTGGGTGATGGTAGTAGAAGGGGGAGTGATTATGCTTCTTCTTATGGAGGAAATTACTATGATGAAAGGAGGAGACAACATGATAGAAGAGAAAATCATAGGAGACATTATCCTAGGAGGATGAGGAGAGAACATAGAGAAGATGAAGATAGGAGGATGGAGAGAGATGAGAGGAATGGAGGATTGGGTGGAATCAAAATAAAAATTCCAAAATTCCTTGGAACTAATGATCCTA